>CAUJCB010000580.1:0-152500 GCA_963082715.1 Harpalus rubripes
AAAGAATTACTCGTAAATTATAATAAACAGATTATTTACCTTAATTTTCATTATCAAGTTCCATCTTGTTTTATACTTTATTAAAAAATGCAGATTTGAACATATAATAAGAAAAATAAATCAAAAACAAAGTAAAACAATGAAATCCATTCAAATCACCCAAAGGTCAACAAAACGAGTTCAATCAAATTAAATATATTTTACACAATTAAAAGTTTGGAGCTTGCAAACTTTTCTACAAATTATAATTCGTGTATACCAAATTTCAGCGCTGTGAACGCAAGTACAGGTTGCCATAAGACAAAATCAGGGTCTGCATAATTTGCTGACCAAAAAAAAAGGATGTAGTAATGTTATATGGTTTGCCTACCATCTTAATATTGTATATACAGCCAACATAAATACATATGTTTATGCTACCACCTACAAATCATCCCTACAACCCCTGACAGATAGACTTTACTTGTGTAACTATTACAATTATGCTTTAAATTCTGTGTTGTAATTAATGCTACCAACTTTATATTACACATGCTTACTTCAGTAATAGATGTGATTATGCTACCATCCATAAACCACCCCTACAACCCCTAACAGATAGACTTTACTTGGGTAACTATTACACTTATGCTTAAATTCTGTGTTTTAATTAATGCTACCAACTTTATATTACACATGCTTACTTCAGTAATAGATGTGATTATGCTACCTTCCATAAACCACCCCTACAACCACTAACAGATAGACTTTACATGAGTAACTATTACAATTATGCTTTAAATTCTGTGTTTTAATTAATGCTACCAAGTTTATATTACACATGCTTACTTCAGTAATAGATGTGATTATGCTACCACCCATAAACCACCCCTACAACCCCTAACAGATAGACTTTGCTTAAGTAACTATTAAAATTATGCTTAAATTCTGTGTTTTAATTAATGCTACCAACTTTATATTATACATGCGTACTTCAGTAATAGACGTGATTATGCTACCATCCATAAACCACCCCTACAACCCCTAACAGATAGACTTTACTTGGGTAACTATTACAATTATGCTTAAATTCTGTGTTTTAATTAATGCTACCAACTTTATATTACACATGCTTACTTCAGTAATAGATGTGATTATGCTACCATCCATAAACCACCCCTACAACTCCTAACAGATAGACTTTACTTGGGTAACTATTACAATTATGCTTAAATTCTGTGTTTTAATTAATGCTACCAACTTTATATTACACATGCTTACTTCAGTAATAAATGTGATTATGCTACCATCCATAAACCACCCCTACAACCCCTGACAGATAGACTTTACTTGTGTAACTATTAAAATTATGCTTAAATTCTGTGTTTTAATTAATGCTACCAACTTTATATTACACATGCTTACTTCAGTAAGAGATGTGATTATGCTACTAGCCATAAACCACCCCTACAACCCCTAACAGATAGACTTTACTTGGGTAACTATTACAAATATGCTTAAATTCTGTGTTTTAATTAATGCTACCAACTTTATATTACACATGTCATGCTTACTTCAGTAATAGATGTGTTTATGCTACCATCCATAAACCACCCCTACAACCCCTAACAGATAGACTTTACTTGGGTAACTATTACAATTATGCTTAAATTCTGTGTTTTAATTAATGCTACCAACTTTATATTACACATGCGTACTTCAGTAATAGATGTGATTATGCTACCATCCATAAACCACCCCTACAACCCCTAACAGATAGACTTTACTTAAGTAACTATTACAATTATGCTTAAATTCTGTGTTTTAATTGATGCTACCAACTTTATATTACACATGCTTACTTCAGTAATAGATGTGATTATGCTACCATCCATAAACCACCCCTACATCCCCTAACAGATAGACTTTACTTGGGTAACTATTACAATTATGCTTAAATTCTGTGTTTTAATTAATGCTACCAACTTTATATTACACATGCTTACTTCAGTAATAGATGTGATTATGCTACCATCCATAAACCACCCCTACAACCCCTAACAGATAGACTTTACTTGGGTAACTATTACAATTATGCTTAAATTCTGTGTTTTAATTAATGCTACCAACTTTATATTACACATGTCATGCTTACTTCAGTTATAGATGTGATTATGCTACCATCCATAAACCACCCCTACAACTCCTAACAGATAGACTTTACTTGGGTAACTATTACAATTATGCTTAAATTCTGTGTTTTAATTAATGCTACCAACTTTATATTACACATGCTTACTTTAGTAATAGATGTGATTATGCTACCACCCCTAAATAACCCCTACAACCCCTAACCGATAGACTTTACTTGGGTAACTATTACAATTATGCTTAAATTCTGTGTTTTAATTAATGCTACCAACTTTATATTACACATGCTTACTTCAGTAATAGATGTGATTATGCTACCATCCATAAACCACCCCTACAACCCCTAACAGATAGACTTTACTTCGGTAACAATGGGTGGTAGCATAATCACATTTATTACTGAAGTAAGCATGTGTAATATAAAGTTGGTAGCATTAATTAAATCACAGAATTTAAAGCATAATTGTAATAGTTACCCAAGTAAAGTCTTTCTGTCAGGAGTTGTAGGGGTGGTTTATGGGTGGTAGCATAATCACATTTATTACTGAAGTAAGAATGTGTAATATAAAGTTGGTAGCATTAATTAAATCACAGAATTTAAAGCATAATTGTAATAGTTACCCAAATAAAGTCTATCTGTCAGGGGTTGTAGGGGTGGTTTATGGGTGGTAGCATAATCACATTTATTACTGAGGTAAGAATGTGTAATATAAAGTTGGTAGCATTAATTAAATCACAGAATTTAAAGCATAATTGTAAAAGTTACCCAAGTAAAGTCTATCTGTGAGGGGTTGTAGGGGTGGTTTATGGGTAGTAGCATAATCACATTTATTACTGAGGTAAGAATGTGTAATATAAAGTTGGTAGCATTAATTAAATCACAGAATTTATAGCATAATTGTAATAGTTACCCAAGTAAAGTCTATCTGTCAGGGGTTGTAGGGGTGGTTTATGGGTAGTAGCATAATCACATTTATTACTGAGGTAAGAATGTGTAATATAAAGTTGGTAGCATTAATTAAATCACAGAATTTAAAGCATAATTGTAATAGTTACCCAAGTAAAGTCTATCTGTCAGGGGTTGTAGGGGTGGTTTATGGGTGGTAGCATAATCACATTTATTACTGTGGTAAGGATGTGTAATATAAAGTTGGTAGCATTAATTAAATCACACAATTTAAAGCATAATTGTAATAGTTACCCAAGTAAAGTCTATCTGTCAGGGGTTGTAGGGGTGGTTTATGGGTGGTAGCATAATCACATTTATTACTAAGGTAAGAATGTGTAATATAAAGTTGGTAGCATTAATTAAATCACAGAATTTAAAACATAATTGTAATAGTTACACAAGTCTATCTGTCAGGGGTTGTAGGGGTGGTTTATGGGTGGTAGCATAATCACATTTATTACTGAGGTAAGAATGTGTAATATAAAGTTGGTAGCATTAATTAAATCACAGAATTTAAAGCATAATTGTAATAGTTACCCAAGTAAAGTCTATCTGTCAGGGGTTGTAGAAGTGGTTTATGGGTGGTAGCATAATCACATTTATTACTGAGGTAAGAATGTGTAATATAAAGTTGGTAGCATTAATTAAATCACAGAATTTAAAACATAATTGTAATAGTTACCCAAGTAAAGTCTATCTGTCAGGGGTTGTAGGGGTGGTTTATGGGTGGTAGCATAATCACATTTATTACTGAGGTAAGAATGTGTAATATAAAGTTGGTAGCATTAATTAAATCACAGAATTTAAAACATAATTGTAATAGTTACCCAAGTAAAGTCTATCTGTCAGGGGTTGTAGGGGTGGTTTATGGGTGGTAGCATAAACTTATATATTTATTTTGGCGGGATATACAATATTAAGATCGTAGCAAACCATGTAACAGTACTTTTTTTGGTCAGCAAATTATTTTTCCCCCGAATTTCAACGAATTTCACCGAATTTCGGGCTGTGAATGCGGCTTAACACTTTTTATATCATAACTATCGTTATGGAAATACGTATTATTTTGTTAAAATTTAATAAAAATGATGCTTGTAACAAATTTCACTATTTTTTTTTTAATCGTAGAAATAGGTTTTGATCAAAGAAATTTTTAATTAACGAAGAAAGATTTTGTGAAAAAATCATGTACCTCACTGGGATTAATTAGAGCCTTTTTGTAATGTATGTAAAGAAATAAAATTAAATGCTATTAGTTATATACTTAAAAAAGTGATACCGCAGTACATTCTCCTGAAAATCTGCTAATCATTTGATTCTTTATGAAATAATTTCACGTCGTAAAGTACAAATAGTGGTGAAAAACCTGTGTGAAAACAGCAACGGCAACGGTCAAAAGAGTGCAGCAACGAGTAAACGAAAGCGCCCCGTTAGACAAAATCGTGCGCAATACCAATCAACCAGCAACCACCAGCAACGGAAATTAGTATTGATTACACGTGTAGTACTGAAGCAAAAATAAAATGTTATTTAAACTTGAATGTATCACTTTGACATTATAATAAATATAAACAATAGTCTCAATATTATATAACATGTTATGCGTTACGACGTGTAGGAGAAGAATTTTTTCCAGGGAAGTAGTTAGGTATAGTACAGTTCGGAATTTAAATAAATTTTATATATAAACTATCGTGCTACTGTTTCGTATAGCCAATAATTATAAACAATATTCCGTAGAATACACGTGTATAACTCACTATGCGTTACGCATCGTAGGGGATGAACTATGAAGTATTATATTCCTATAATACAAACGTGACCACTTAATGCTACGAGCCGTCGGGGATGACTTATAAATTATTACTTCTCAACTTACACTATGCGAGCATAAGATATTTTTTTCTTACTTTATCGCATTTGTATCCAACTCATATTTTCACAGCCTACCAGAAAGAGTACCCTAATACTGCATACGCAACCACTTGGCGCTACAAGCCGTCGGAGGTGATTTATTAATAATTAATTCTCAACTTAAACTGTGCGAGAATAAGAGATTTTTTTCTTACTTTAACGTATTTGTATTCAATTCATATTTTCACAACCTACCAAAAAGGATATCGTACTTCTTGCATTCGCAACCACTTTGTGCTACAAGCCGTCGGGGGTGACACAAATTTTTAATTGTAAACTTGTACTATGCGTGCTCTTGCATTAGAGAAAAATGTTTTTCCTTACTTAAACGCATTTGTATCCAGTTCAAATTTTCACAGTCTACCAAGAAGGGTATCCTTATTACTGCATACGCAACCACCTGGCGCTACAAGCCGTCGGAGGTGACATAAATTTTTAATTGTAAACTTGCATTATGCGTGCTCGTGCATTAGAAAAAAATGTTTTCCCTTACTTAAACGCATTTGTATCCAGTTCAAGTTTTCTACCAAGAAGGGTGTCCTTATTACTGCATACGCAACCACGTGGCGCTACAAGCCGTCGTGGGTGACTTATAAATGTTTAATTGTATACTTGTACTATGTGTGCCCGTGCAATAGAAAAAAATGTTTTTCCTTACTTAAACGCATTTGTATCCAATTCATATTTGCACGCATAGTGCAAGTTTACAATTAAAAATTTAAGTCACCCCCGACGGCTTGTAGCGCCAAGTTGTTGCGTATGCAGTAATGAGGATACCCTTCTTGGTAGACTGTGAAAATATGAATTGGATACAAATGCGTTTAAGTAAAGAAAAATATTTTTTTCTTATGCAGGAGCACACATAATGCAAGTTTACAATTAAAAATTTATAAGTCACCCCCGACGGCTTGTAGCGCCAAGTCGTTTCGTATGCAGTAATAAAGATACCCTTCTTGGTAGACTGTGAAAATATGAATTGGATACAAATGCGTTTAAGTAAAGAAAAACATTTTTTTTTCTAATGCACGAGCACGCAAAATGCAAGTTTACAATTAAAAATTTATGTCACCCCCGACGGCTTGTAGCGCCAAGTGGTTGCGTATGCAGTAGTAAGGATACCCTTCTTGGTAGACTGTGAAAATTTGAACTGGATACAAATGCGTTTAAATAAGACAAAACTTTTTTTCTAATGCACGAGCACGCATAATGCAAGTTTACAATTAAAAATTTATGTCACCCCCGACGGCTTGTAGTGCCAAGTGGTTGCGTATGTAGTAATAAGGATACCCTTCTTGGTAGACTGTGAAAATATGAATTGGATACAAATGCGTTTAAGTAAGGAAAAACATTTTTTTTCTAATGCACGAGCATGCATAGTACAAGGTAAGAATTAAAAATTTATAAGTCACCCCCGACGGCTTGTAGCGACAAGTGGTTGCGTATGCAGTAATAAGGATACCTTTCTTGGTAGACTGTGAAAATTTGAACTGGATACAAATGCGTTTAAGTAAGGGAAAACATTTTTTTCTAATGCACGAGCACGCATAGTGCAAGTTTACAATTAAAAATTTGTAAGTCACCCCCGACGGCTTGTAGCACCAAGTGGTTGCGTATGCAAGTAGTACGATACCCTTCTTGGTAGGTTGTGAAGATATGAATTGGATACAAATACGTTAAAGTAAGAAAAAAATCTCTTATTCTCGCACAGTTTAAGTTGAGAATTAATTATTAATAAATCACCTCCGACGGCTTGTAGCGCCAAGTGGTTGCGTATGCAGTATTAGGGTACTCTTTCTGGTAGGCTGTGAAAATATGAGTTGGATACAAATGCGATAAAGTAAGAAAAAAATATCCTATGCTCGCATAGTGTAAGTTGAGAATTAATAATTTATAAGTCATCCCCGACGGTTCGTAGCATTAAGTGGTCACGTTTGTATTATTGGAATAACGTTCATATAATACTTCATAGTTCATGCCCTACGATGCGTAACGCATAGTGAGTTATACACTTGTATTCTACGGAATATTGTTTATATTGAAAAAAAAAATATGTACTTTATGTGTTGTGGCGAGTAGACGTGTTTCCTCGACGCTCCGTCGCTCTTAAAAGTGTGGTAATCTTTTATTTTACGTCTGAATATTATAATATGTCGGGCACGCGGCATCTCACAACAATAATAAAAGAGACAATCGCCGCTCTACTCACTGATCAAGATTTTCTCGACAAGCTTGTCAATAATGTTATCCAACGCCTTGATCGTAAGCTTGAAGAACAAAAAGCTCACTATGAGAGCACCATCGCCGAACTCACCGCCGACTACAAGGTCCTGGAGGAACGACTCGACCAGCAGGAGCAGTACTCGCGCCGAAATTGCATCCGCGTATTTGGGGTTCCGGAGATGGAAAATGAAAACACTGAAGAAGTTGTGCGTGCTGTGTTTAGTGAAAAGCTCAATGTGAAAAATGTGAGTCCTGATCTAATAGACCGATGCCATCGAACAGACTTTCTAATATTTCATCTGCCAGTACTTCGAGACCCCGCCCTATAATAGTTAAATTTTGCTCGTATGAAACTCGTTCTCAAATTATTAATAATCGCAAGCAATTCCGTGGAACTAAAATAAGTATAAAAGAAGATTTAACCAGAGCCAGGCTCGATCTTCTTAAGAAAGCATGTGCTAAATTTGGTTTTCGAAATGTGTGGTCAAATGATGGCATTATCTAAGTGAAATCCGATAACCGTATAAAAAGACTGTCATATTCAGATCTTAATTAAATTTTAAGTTAAAATTGTGTCAAAATTATTAGGTACTTGTTAATTAATCGTACGGGGCGCCATCAATGTTGATATTGGTGATATATTTTTATTTGTGAGCCTAATATACAATCCATAACATTTATATTTTTATTTCGTTTAAACAGCTGTCCTCAACATCTCTTTATTCACACTTATAAACAAGTAATAATCTGTTATTCTCATAGTTCATTGCACTTGTCTTATTCGGGGTTTCAACAAGTCACTTTATTTACACTATAAAAATAACTATTTTTTTCTGTGTGATTCATTATTATGCATATATTTTACCAAAATGTAAGAGGTTTAAATACTAAACTCGATTATTTCTATAATAACTGTTGTTCTACGGACTATGACGTCGTTTCCATAACTGAAAGTTGGTTGAATGATAGTGTACATACTTCAGAATTATTTATGTCTAAGTACAATGTGTATAGGAGTGATAGAGACATAGCAGTCTCAGGCAAATCACGTGGTGGCAGTGTAATATGCGCTGTTAACAATAAATTTAAATCTATGCCGTTACAAATAACTTTTCATCCCAACTGTCTTTCAGATATTGTTGGTACAAAAAATTTTCTCTCGTCTAATGTATTTTTCTATGTATTTGTTTTTTATTGTCCACCATCTATTTCAGTGGAGCAACATAATTACATTTTCGAAAGTCTTTCATCTTTTCTACCCCTACTAGATAACAACTTCATAATTATGGGAGATTTAAATATCACAAAACTTGTTTATTCCATCAAGCTAAATTACACTGATAATATAATATCTAACTATCAAAATTTTATTTCTTTTTTAATCGCAAGTCAGTATAATGTCACTAATTCCGCTAACAGAATTTTGGATGTCGTCATATCAAATATGTCGTAATCGGTTGCTCGTGATATGAATCCAATTGTTGATGAAGATCCTCTTCACCCTTCATTATCTATTTCCCTGCCTTCTAGTTTATCTATAAAACCTTCCATTTCTTCATTTAATTCGAATTCTAAAACATATAACTTTCGTAATGCAGATTTTCATCTTTTATATAATTTACTCTCTGAGTGCAACTGGGATTCTCTATTTGGATGTAACGATGTTGATACAGCATTTTCTATATTTTACTCAACTTTGTATGATATTATGAACAAATGTATTCCTTGCAGCATAAGAAAAACACCCAAATATCCACCATGGTTTAATAGTAATATAATTAACAATATAAAACGCAAAGAATATTTTTTGAAAATGTACAAAGCTCATAAAACTGAATCTTATCTCAGTGAATTTAAAAATCTTCGCACGCTTATTAAGAAACAAATTAAGTTTGAACACAAGAAATATTTAGATGGCATAGAAAACAATTTAACTATGAATCCTAACAATATATGGACTTATATTAATAACAAAAAACGCGTCTCAAGAATTCCAGGTAATATGCATCTCAACAATAAATCTTTTAATAATACAGCTGATATTGTTCAAGGATTTGCTGAATATTTTTCTAGTGTATACTCTAACACAGGTAATGACTCTAATATGTATGCAGGAACAACTGACATTAACGGAAATGCTGTGACAATACCTAACATTACTGAGGATGATATCTTACTTGCAATTCGGAAACTTAAATCATCTCGTAACCCTGGTCCTGATCACTTACCTTCATATATCATCAAAGCTTGTAGCACTTTTTTGTTAAACCATTACATTTTCTTTTTAACCTCTCTCTATCAACCAATTGCTTTCCCTCTGTACTTAAAACTCGTTCATTTGTCCCATCTTCAAAGCTGGTGACAATACTGATATTTCTAACTATCGTCCTATTACTATTCTCTCTAAAATCTTTGAATCAATTTTATATAAGTACATATATAATTCTGTTTCTAGTAATATTTCTCGCCATCAACATGGATTCATGTCTGGTAGATCAACCACGACTAACCTAATGAACTTCACTGAATTCACTCTTAATTCTCTACGGGACAACTCCCAAGTTGATGTGATATACACAGATTTTAAAAAGGCTTTCGACAGTGTAAATCATAATGTGCTTCTGGAAAAACTCGGCAAATACTTTCACTTTACAGAAGACCTTCTTCATTTTCTCAAATCATACCTTAGTGATCGCGAAATGACCGTGCATCTTAATAACTTTAAATCAAACCCGTTCACTGCTACCTCTGGGATTCCTCAAGGATCAAACTTGGGTCCACTATTATTCAATCTCTTCATTAACGATGTGATGGACTGTGTTCAACATTCTCAAATACTTTTGTATGCTGATGACATAAAAATCTATAAAACTATCAACTCTGTTAATGACTGTATTCTCTTACAATATGACATCAACAACATTTTAAAATGATCCCAGAACTCAAAATTGTTCTTTAATTACAGCAAATGTAAAATAATGAGTTACTTTGTAAAAAAATATGTTTACACTTATACATATCATATTGTCGATGCTAGTGAAAATCCTGATGATTACTTATTCAAAATTCAGTGTGACATTCGTAAACTTGTAGAACAAAAATTTGAGGAAAGTTCTAGAAAATCAGTAGAAAGTTCCAAAACATTAAAAGAAGATTTAAAACAAGAAATAACAGAAAATTGTAGAACTTTAGAAAAAAAATGAATGGAAAGGTCTAGAAAAGCTGAAGAAAATTCCAGAATACTAAAAGAAGAATTATTGGGACATTCTAGAAATTTAGAACAAAAATTATAAGAAAATTCTAGAAGTTTAGAACAAAAGTTAGAAGAAAATTCTAGAAGTTTGGAACAAAAGTTAGAAGAAAATTCCAACAGTTTAGAACAAAAATTAGAGGAGAGTTCTAAAAAAACTGAAGAAGACTTGAAGAACTTACAAGATAAGTACGACAAGAAGATTGAAGAACTACAAGAAAGGGTTACTAAAATTATATTGTCGTCAATGTCGAATTCGGATGTAGCAAAGGCAAGTTTACAAGAAGAAAGGAAATTAGTAAAACCTGAAACTATTACAACAATGCATATCAAAACACCAGAATTTGACGGAAAATCTTCGTGGCCGAACTATTTGAAACAATTTGAAGCGGCTGCGAAAGCACATAACTGGACGTCTGCAGAGAAGGCTACAGTGTTGACTGTCTCTTTGCGTGGGGAAGCCATCGACATCCTACAATCGCTGAAGGAAGAAGAACATGAGGACTACGACCAACTAGTCAAGCGGTTGGACATGCGGTACGGCAATGCGCACTTGGAGCAGGTATACCAGACGCAACTGAGGAATCGTTATCAGAGTTCAAAAGAAAGCCTTCAAGAATTTGAAGTCGACGTAGCTCGTTTGGTTCGTCTCGCACATTCTGCAGCTCCTGACAGCGTTTTGGAGTGCTTGGCCGTTCAAGCATTTATCTACGGAGTTCGAGACAGCGAAACACAGCAAGCACTGCGATTGGCCCGCCCAAAAACATTAATTGACGCGCTCTCATATGCACTAGAACATGAAGCTGCCAAACAAGCTTCACGTAATCAATCTCGAGTGCGAAATATTGACACCGAGAGAAAAGAAGACACGGAAGACCTAGAAGAGAAAATGCGACGAATTGTAAATGAAGTGTTTGCCAGAAGAAAGAAACTCCTCTGTTGGTATTGCGGTAAAGAGGGTCATCCGCAGAGACTTTGTAGAAAAATGTAAAGAGAGATAGAATCGGTAAAAGAAGAAAAGGAGTCGGAAAACTAAGTCGGGTTGATGCGAAGGGGCAATCGTCGACCCGTTACTAGTAGCCCCACAATCCATAAGTTATGTCGCATCCCTTCATCATGAAGCCAGCAGCATCTACGTGAATGGCTTTGTTAATGGAAGGCCACTGAAAATGTTACTAGATACGGGTGCGACAAAAACTATAATTAGACTCGATTTAGTAAAGAACACAGACAAGGCGCATCTTCAACCAACCAAGTGGAGATTACGCACAGCGACGGGAGAACAAGCTACCACATTAGGAGAAATAGATATGACCATCACTATTGGAAATACATCCTTTAAACATCGTGCGCTGGTAGCTGACGTTGAATATGAATTAATACTCGGAATGGACGTAATGAAAAAGCACGGTTTCAAACTTGACCTGAAGAATGGAGTAATGATGGACAATGAAGAAGAACTTATTTTAAACCCACGAGAAGACAAGGCTGTGCGCGTACTAATGGCAGAAGATGTTACCCTTTCAGAACGAAGTGAATCTATCGTGCAAGCACAATTAGATGGTAGTTTCTGTGAGGGGAATATTGTTATGCTTGAACCCAAGAATGATGATGTGAAGACTGGTACTGGAGTTGTTGTAGGAAAATCACTGATCAAAGCCAGTCAAGTAATACCAGTTCGAATAATGAACGTAAATTGTTATCCAGTTGTTCTCAAGAGAGGAACAATTGTAGGAGACTGCTTGGCAGTATCCTCGATTATTCGAACTGTTAAGGCCAAAGAAAACATATCTCAGGAAGTTCCGGACACGTTAATTAATGAATTGTCAACATCCTTCCAAGAACTGACCGCCGACCAGAGAACCAAGGCGAAGAAATTAATTGGAAGATTTCAAGATGTGTTCCAATTTGACAAGACCAATGGGAGAACTAATGTGGTTCACCATAAGATAGACACCGGCGACGCAAGACCCATCCGCCAACCAGCAAGAAGACTACCATTGGCGAAGCGTGAGGAAGCGGAAAGAATTATTGAAGACATGAAAAAGGAAGGTGTGATCGAACCTTCAAGCAGTCCGAAAAGATAAGGGCTGTGAGAGATTGGCCAGCGCCTAGAGACGAACACGAACTTAGAAGTTTTCTTGGTTTGTGTACTTATTATGGGCGATATGTACCTGGATTTGCCAACATAGCCAAGCCACTGACAAAGCTTACTGAAGAAGGTCGAAGATTTATCTGGGAAATGGACTGCAAACTTGCGTTCAAAGAACTTAAACATGCTTTGACAAGCGCACCTGTCCTGAGTTATCCTTTACCTAAAGGAGAGTTCATACTAGACACAGATGCCAGCAACGTAGGAATTGGTGACGTTCTTTCCCAGACACAAGACGGGCATGAGAAGGTTATTGCCTTATTTAGTAAGACCTTGTCAAAACCAGAGAGAAATTATTGTGTTACCAGAAAAGAACTATTGGCAGTCGTGAAATCCGTGGAACATTTCTACAAATATTTTTATGGAAGGAAATTTTTGATTAGAACTGACTATGCTGCATTAAAATGGCTGCTACGGTTCAAGAATCCTGAAGGTCAGGTGGCTAGATGGATTGGAAGACTACAGGAATACGATTTCAAAATCGAGCATAGGACAGGTACCAGCCATCGTAATGCCGACGCATTGTCCAGAAGGCCGTGCCAAGATGATTGCAAGCATTGTAGTCGACTAGAAGAGAAATTTTCTATTATCGCCAGGACAACAGTAGTTGACGATAATTGGCAGCCCGATGGACTACGTGAAGACCAAGAAAAAGACCCGACTTTGAAAATTATACTGGAATGGAAAGCAGAGGAGAGCAAACAAGTATGGGAAGATGTTGCACCGCACTCACCGAGTGTAAAATCGTACTGGGCGCAATGGGACTCCATGGTGATTGAGGATGGCCTGTTAAAGCGTGTGGTAAAAAATGCTGATGGAACTGAGAAGAGAACTGTTAGTTATTCCTAAGAGTAGAGTACCAGACGTGTTGAAAGAGATCCATGACGGATCTGGAGGCAATTTTGGAGTCATCAAAACGCTAGAAAGATTGCGCCAGCGGTTTTACTGGGTTAACTTCACGGAAGATGTTAAAGATTGGTGCAAGAAATGTGTGGTTTGCGCTGGAAGTAACGGTCCACATAAACGACGAAAAGCTCCAATGCGTCAATACAACGTTGGCAGTCCATTTGAGCGTATTGCAATTGGTGTAGCTGGCCCATTCCCAGAAAGTGACGAGGGAAATAAATACATCGTGGTTGTCATGGACTACTTCACCAAGTGGGTTGAAGCGTCTCCATTACCCAACCAGGAAGCCACTACGGTCGCTGAAACTTTAGTTAAAGAATGTATATGCCGATTCGGAGTACCACGTGAACTCCACTCCGACCAGGAAAGAAATTTTGAGTTCGCCGTTTTCCAAAATGTCTGTAAGATATTAGGAATTAATAAAACTAGAACACCCGCATTACATCCGCAGTCTGATGGCATGGTTGAACGAATGAACAGAACGATCAACCGATATTTGTCGAAGGTAGTCTGCAACCACCAAAGAGACTAGGACCGACATCTCCATCTGTTCCTGATGGCTTATCGTTCATCCGTGCATGAAACAACAGGGCAAACTCCTGCGAACATCTTATTCGGGCGTGAGTTGCGCTTACCATGTGACTTGGTGTTCGGCAGTCAACCTGGGGAAGATCTGGCCGGGGAAGATTACGTTACGGACTTACGGAGAAGAATGGATGACATCCATGAACAAGTCCGTACAAACATTCAAGCTGCCAGCGATCGAATGAAGGACCGGTATGACATCAAGGCCGAAAAGGGTGGATATCAACCTGGGGATTTAGTGTGGCTTTACAACCCACAAAGACGTCGTGGGTTATCACCAAAGCTGCAAAATAATTGGGAAGGCCCCTATGAGGTAGTCAAAAGGCTAAACGACGTGGTATACAGAATTAAGAAACAACCTAGCGAGAAGACGAGAGTAGTACACTTAAATCGGCTAGCCCTCTTCGCCGGAGACAACCACGAAGTCCATAACGGAGCAACGGTTCGTCGGATCATAACACAAGAACCAACTTTTGACGAAAGAAGAACACCGAGATCTATTCACCGTGTCTTCAGATTATTCCCTCGGTCATTGCGTATCAGAAGACTTAAAGATGTCCCGTGGCTTAGCTTCAGCCTTTAAAGCGAAATTTGGGCGACAACAAGAACTGGCCAACCAACGCCCAACTGTTGGGAAAACGCTGCGCCTGAGGGATAGCAATGCAGACCATCAGCGGTACATCTATTACCTGGTTACAAAACCACGCTCGTACCAGAAGCCGTCGTACCGCAACCTGTGGAACTTGCTGTGCGATTTGAGGGATCATCTACTTAAGAATGACATTTTGAAGCTAGCCGTACCGAAGTTGGGCTGTGGTCTAGATGGTTTAGATTGGAGGATTGTTAGGAACATGATAGAAATCCTCTTCCGTTTTACCGGTGTTGAAATTCTCGTTTGCAGCTTTAACCCTAAGGGACATAAAGAAGAAGTCGAGCGGACCATCCACTGTCATTTCTTCAAAACTTCGAAATGCACCAAGGGTAATGCATGCAGATTTCGTCATCACGAACTGTTCCGGGACGAAACAGTCTTAAGGAGGGGGCAGTGTAATATGCAGTGCCCGCCGTCGCCGCCACTGTTACCGCCTCTGTCCCCGTCGCTGTCGCCGCCGCTGTCGTAGGGACGAGCGAGTGTCTATTGTTAGCGATGACGCAAGCGACTTGTCGGAGCCTGCTTAATTACGCGTTGATGTAACCTATTGTGTTTTATCTAGAATAATACTCTAGAATTCTCTGGAATAAAAATGCCAGGGTATATAAGTACCGTTAGCGAAGGCATTACACAGTCCGATATAAAGAAGCGTTGAGTGTTAAATAGTCTGATTTAAATAAGCGTTGCGTGTTAAACAGTTGGTGATATAAACAGATAGTAGACAAGTGGTGAATATAAATAAATACAGTTGTATAAATAAATAAGTGATCTATATATTGTTTAAATAAATAATCTTAGTGTTTAAGTGTTTTATAATATTCTTAGTCTTAATTAGTGTTTAATATTTGTTTAATCGTAGTGTTCGTTATATTTATCATCTTTTAATTATATTTAATATCTATTTATTGTTATAATAAACTTTTATTTTAATTAATAATAATTGTCTTATATTTACACTTCACCCAAATAAATAGAAACGTTACAATATGGAAACTAATTCGCTCGAGAGAGTAACTCAGTTTAAAGATTTTGGGATTATATTTGACACAAAATTAACATTTAGTGTACACATTGAGAGTACTGTAAGATCATCCTACAAAAATCTTGGATTTGTAATTAGAAATTGTCGGTCTTTCTGTAAAATAACTACATTAAAAAGCTTGTATTGTGCATTCGTCCGCTCTAAGCTAGAATATTGTCTACAAATCTGGAATCCAATATATCATAAATATATAACTAAGATTGAATATGTCGAACATAAATTTATCAAATATTGTTATTTTAAAATTCATGGACAATATCCTAGCTTCACCCATGATTATTTCGTTTTATTACCTGAAGTGAACTTGGTGCCATTAAGTACTAGAAGAAATTTGCAATTATCTCTCTACTTATACAAATTAATTAATAATTGTATTGATGACCCATGTAGTCTTGAGCTTATACCTTTTCATATTCCACGAGTCACTTCAAGAAATAAAATACCATTTCATTGTAAAACAGCTAGGACTAATGGACCATATTCGTAACTATAGCGCCTCTGCCGGCAGATTTATGAAATGAAAAAAGCGTGCCAGGGTGACAAACTATTTTTTAATTTTTCCAATTAAGTTGGCAATACCAACTTATTTTCTCTGTACTATTTTTAGGAAAAATATGAAAAGATATTCCTTTTTAATTAATGGATTCAAATCACAATCCGAAAAGCAACAATAGTAAACAGGCATAATTAAAAAATATATATTTAGCACTTTACAAAAGAATCACAAATACAAAACATTAGTTTGGGGTTATCTGTCAGTGACAGAAGAGTAAACAGTCGCTTAAAATTTTTAAATTTTAATGTTTATCTTATTGATTATTTAAATATTATAAGGGCAGAATCTAGTAGTTAAACATGAGATGAAACTTGCAAGAAAAAAATTATCGTTCATTTACGTCTACATAAAATAATATTTTGCTTTAAAAATACAATTTTTCCCATAAGATAACATTGGTTTCATTTTCGCTGTACTCCCAAGCATATGATTGGTGCATTCTGAGCATGCGCATTGAGATAGTAATATGGTCTCCAATAAGACAACTCTGTGTAGCGTACAACAATATATCATGTACTATTGACATTGATATATTTGGCGACTCCTTTTTTAAATTTAAGAGTACATTAATTAAATACTTTTCGGATTAAGTTACTTGTTACATTTCTTATATGTTTATTTAATGTTTATTTACTGTGTTTACTGTCTCAATACATTCGTTTTTGTATTTGTATACCGTATAATCGTCCTGTAATTGGGATCCTGTATCCTGTTGGATCGATTTATTAAAAAATAAATAAATAATTATTGGCAATATGAAACAGTAGCACGATAGTTTAAATATCAAATTTATTTAAATTCCGAACTGTACTATACCTAACTACTTCCCTGGAAAAAATTCTTCTCCTACACGTCGTAACGCATAACATGTTATATAATATTGAGACTATTGTTTATATTTATTATAAATGTCAAAGTGATACATTCAAGTTTAAATAACATTTTATTTTTGCTTCAGTACTACACGTGTAATCAATACTAATTTCCGTTGCTGGTGGTTGCTGGTTGATTGGTATTGCGCACGATTTTGTCTAACGGAGTGCTTTCGTTTACTCGTTGCTGCACTCTTTTGACCGTTGCCGTTGCTGTTTTCACACAGGTTGATCAAAATATGTACTACACAAATCAGCAGCAAATGAATATGGTTACACAAATTTTATTTGATTTTACGTATTATGTTTAATATTCACATGTGTACGTAATTTTGGATTACAACTCTTCAATAAATGTTTAAATACGTTGAAGATGGCAGACAAACTAATTCCTAAGGTGAGTTAATATTAATAAACTGTAACAAGAACAATTTTGTGACTGTTTACATTTTAGAATATACCTGAGCAAAAATTAAAGGCCTTTTCAATTGGCACTATGGGGAAAAGATCTTTATCCAAAAGAGAATTAGAAGAATTACGAAAAAAAGAACAGGAGGAAGCGGCTGCTCATGTAAGATCATGTATATTCATATTTATAGGTTATCTTTAGTAAAGCAATCAAATATTATTTACTGGACTCGTTTTGAACTATTTACAATGATATTATAGCATATTTTAATATAGGCTTTCCAAGAATTTGTTGAAACTTTCCAAGAAACGCCAATTAATGGGTCCAAGATATGGGTCAAAGCAGGCACTTACGATGCTGGCGCAAGAAGTAAGTATTATATGTAACATTTAGTTTATTTGCTCAAATAAAATTTTAGAGGAAGATACGAGAGAGAAAGGAAAATTATATAAGCCCCAATCACGAATCTCGGCACCGCAAGAATCTTTAACTTCCGCTGAAAGGGCTCAAGAATATGCCAGATTATTAGCATCTGATAGAAAACCTGAACGATTAGGTAGAAAAAGAGCTAAAGACAAGAGTAATTTGGAAACATTTAAGGAAGAATTGAGACAGTATGTGTATAAAATTTGTTTTTGTTTTTTTTTTCTTTAATCATTTTTTATAGAATTCAAGAAGAACGTGAAGAACGACATAAATACAAGGGAAATATGAAAACTTTAGATTCTGACTTGGATCTGTTGGTTAAATCTGGCGATACTGGATCATTTGATAATGGAGATCCAACAACTACAAATCTTTACCTTGGAAATTTAAATCCTAAAGTATGTAATTATTTTATTTCTAAAATATTTTAATAGTTTTTTTCCATAGATTACAGAGCAGCAATTAATGGAAGTTTTTGGTAAATATGGACCTCTTGCTAGCATTAAAATTATGTGGCCACGTTCTGATGAAGAAAAAGCTAGAGGAAGAAATTGTGGATTTGTAGCTTTTATGAATCGTAAGGATGGGGAACGTGCTTTGCGTAATCTAAATGGTTTGTGTGTAATATTTAATTTTTTCATTGGGTATTCTAGAAAATAATTTTATATTACAGGGAAGGATGTAATGTCATATGAAATGAAATTAGGATGGGGAAAATCAGTTATAATACCTCCTCATCCTATTTATATCCCACCTGCATTATTGGAATTATCATTACCTCCTCCCCCATCTGGGTTACCATTTAACGCACAACCTCATCCGAAAGATAAAAACGTACATCCACAAAGTCCAGAAGAACTAGATAAAGTTTTAAATCAGGCTCTTGTTAAAGTTGTTATGCCTACAGATAGAAATTTATTAATGCTAATCCATCGAATGGTTGAATTTGTAATTCGAGAGGGTCCTCTTTTCGAAGCCATGATTATGAATAGAGAAATAAATAGTCCATTATTTCGATTTCTTTTCGAAAACCAGAGTCCAGCTCATATTTACTATCGATGGAAATTATTTTCTATGATGCAAGGGGATACACAAAAAGAGTGGAGCCTGAAAGAATTTCGAATGTTTGAAGGAGGAAGCATTTGGAAACCACCCATCATGAATGTTTATACACAAGGTATGCCACCGGATTTAGTGGGTGAAGACGATACTAAGGAATTATCCAAAGGATCTCTTTCTATTACGTAATATATTTATAAAAGTAATATTTCTTTCGATTAATTATTTTTATTCTACAGGCAAAGAGATCGTTTGGAAGATTTGATTCGAAATTTATCACCTGAGAAAAAGAAAATTGGAGAAACTATGGTTTTTTGTATTGAGCACAGTGAGGCGGCTGATGAAATAGCTGAGTGCATTTACGAATCATTATCTAATAGTACAACTTTAGTGTATAAGAAAATTGCCCGCTTATACTTAGTATCCGATATTTTACACAATTGTGGTGTTAAAATAAATAATGCATCGTATTACCGGAAAGCGTACGTTGAGAATATAGTATATGGAGGTTGTTCATAATGAAATCTTACAATATTTATTTATAGATTTGAAAGTCGTTTGATAAGCATTATGAAACATTTAAATGAAACTTATCGTGGATTAGAAGGAAGACTAAAAGCAGAAGGGTTTAAAGTTAGAGTTTTTAAAGTTTTAAAGGCCTGGGAAGATTCAGCAATATATACTCGTGACTTTTTACATAAATTACATAATGCCTTCCTCGGAATTGAGGATGTAAGTGTATCATTTCTATATTATAAACAAATTCAGAAAATTAAATTTTATCTGATTTTTTTTGTTGTAGCAACATGAAAGCAATAATGAAATTGATACTAGCCTTGAAGGTATACCATTGGAAGATGATACCGATTTCGAAGATGGTATTCCAATGGATGGAGCTGCCTTACTTAAAGGTGTTATGAAACACAATTTACAAAATTCTCCAACTGCCCTTGATGTTGATGGTATACCCTGTAAGTATTCTAAAACAGTTAAAAAAATATTACAAATATTTGCATATTTAGTAAGTGGCGATGTATATAACGAATTATCGGATAACCAACGTTCGCAAGGTAGCGATGCTGAAGCCCCGTCTGGTTTTATCCCATCAAAGTGGGAGACTATAGATCCAGATCAAGTTGAAGCGCAAGCAATGACAACTAGCAAATGGGATCAGTTGGAAAATAGTACTGAAGACAACAGTGTTGACAGCACACAAAATGATGTTCAGGATAACAGTGACACCGTTGATTCTAGAAATATGAGTGAGGAGAGAAGATTAAAACTTCGAGAAATTGAAATGAAAGCTATGCAATATCAGGATGAATTAGAATCTGGACAAAGAACCTTGAAAAATGGATGGACAATTTCACAACAGGTTGAACATTACAGAAGAAAATTATTAAGAAAATCTGAAAAAGAAAAATTAAAAGACAAGGAATCCAAAGAAAAACACAAAAAAGATTGGTCAGAAAGAAGTAGCAAGAGGAGCTCTTCTCCCGAGGAATATTACAAAGAAATGTAAATATATTTTAAAATATTGAAAGATTTTTTAAATTAATCTTGGCATTTATTGTAGAAATTCTTCGCGAAGAAAGAAAAGATCTAGGAGTTCCTCGGACAGTTCATCGGAACATCGCAGTCGACACAAGTAAGATATTATAATCTATTTTATGAAATACAAGAGCAATGAATAATTTATTAGCATTTCATAATTTTAAAGTTAAGCGAGACTACTTTGTAAGAATGAAAGTTTTTATTTATAATTTTTTAGACTTTTAATTTACATTTTACATATGTATTAAAATTTATTGTTATATGAGTAACTAAAAGTACAATTCAAAATTTTACATTAACACATGTTCAGAATAATGTGGTTACTTTGTTGATAAAACTGTCATCCTTAAAGGAATGGTTTATCTTCAGGTCTTACAGCAGATCACCAGTACCAGTTCGTATATTACGGCATTCTCGGTCTCCTGGTGTTAGAAAATCAACCCGCGCACCTTCACCGCCGACACCTCCTAGGATTCGAAGTCGTTATTCTCCTAGTTCGAGCTCTAGTAAAGTTAAACGTAGTCGAAGTTCCATTTCACCTTCAAATGGTCGCAAGAATAGTATGTCGCCCATTAGGTTATCCAAACACAGATTGCAGTCGCCATCCCCTCCTCGTTTATCCAAATATATTCGGGGAAAGTCGCCTTCTCCTATTAAATATAGATTAAGTCCACAACATTCCCCACGAACTAAGTACAAGAATCAATCGCCTGAAATACAAAAAAAACATAGACATAAACATAAATATTAAATTTATTACCAACACGTTTCTTTTTATCCACTGAGTATGTAATTTTTAAAATTTTGAATTTTACTAGGAGTAACATATTTGTTCAATTCATTTTTGCAACGAACAGTAATATTCAAAAATTTGTTTCTTATACATGTGTTTAAAATTAAACGAATTATGATTTATTTACTTATAATTTATACATTTATTTTATAAAAATCCGTAAGGTGTAAATATTTTAAACTATCAGTATCATTTTATGTAAAAATCTACTTAATTATACTTTATTTAAATTAGGAATTCATTTTTATGACAATATGCCTGTATTGATTAGGGTGTACATAGTGTTGGACAAAATTATGAATTTTTTATAAAAACTAGTATAACACCCGGGAACACACCTGACTTTTTGTTTTAATCAATCATAGGTTAATATTTACCTGTAATATTGACAATCAAAGAAATTGAGTTGTTTGGATTTGTTCACCATTTCTACAGTTTCATATCAATCATAAAACGCAAAAACATGTTGAGTCAAACATACTGAAGTGACTATAAAAAATTAAAACTTAAGCATTCGACAATCAACAAAAATCTACTTTTAAACCAGCGCTCTCGTGGCCGCGTGCCTGTGTCTGGTCGCGAATCTGGGGAACCGGATTCGATCCCGACCGACGCCAAATATTTCGAATTTTAAATGGCATAAAATTGACACCTGTGGTGCACTGTCCAGGTCAGCAATGAGTGCCCGTGAGGTGACGCCTGATAAACGCCCGCACGGTACAATTATGTCATCATTATTACCGAAATTTGTATACAAAGCAGATTGGCACTCCCAGCAATGCGTAATATGCCGTGATGATATATTTATTTATTTTAAAGCCGGATTCACAGCCCGAAATTTGGTGAAATACGTTGAAATTTGTGGAGTTTGTCTTTTGGCAACGTGTACTTGCGTTCTCAGCGCTGAAATTTGGTGTACACGAATTATAATTTGTAGAAAAGTTTGCAAGCTCCAAACTTTTGTGGCTAATTTAGGGTGCGTTCTACTAATTGTGTAAAATATATTTAATTTGAATCAACTCATTTTGTTGACTTTGGGTGATTTAAATGGATTTCATTGTTTTTTTTGTTTTTGATTTATTTTCTTTAGTATATGTTCAAATCTGCCTTTTTCAGGAAAGTACAAAACAGAACTTGATAATGAAAATTAAGATAAATAATTTGTTTACTATAATTTACGAAGGTCGATTAAATTTTTTTGTATGCACCACTGCCAAAAAGTATTATTCTGTCCTCGTCTGCTTTTAAAATCACTCGGTCGAAAAAAAGTCACTTTTTGCCTTTGGTACACAAATAACTATTAATTTTCAATTCCATTTGTTTTCATTAATTAGAATTAGGAAAATAAATGTTATGTAAATGGTCCATTTGACGCATTTGCATAAAAATTATTTTAATATAAATAATATTTATTTTTTAATTCCATATGTATTTATTAATAACAATTATGAAAAAAAAAATATGTGAATGGTCATTTGACGCATTTGCATAAAAATTTCGTTGACATTCTATCTGACAGATAAACACTAAGCCATGATTGACTAAAGAAAAAAGTCACGTGACCCATAGGGCGTGAGAAAACTAAGTAACTGACACAACTTTGAAATAAGCTGCGATGACTGCTCTTGTAGCGTCGCATTGACTAGAACAATATTTTGAATTGCTAAAAAGTTATTACTTTACAATTTTCAAATAAAACAATACATAACGTTAAAAAAGGGGTAACAATAGATTCTTTTAATACTACATATCTTATACATTATTCAAAATTGTAAACTTGACTTGTTAATAATTAATAAAGTTATTGAACATTGCTTTTGCCATCATGGTCCCAAAAGTGGGAGACACTACGTGTGTTTTGCGACAGAAGTAGAATACACAGAAAATAAAGCAAATAGATTGTCCAAAATTGAAATGCGTACTCAAACAAATACACATAAACATACATAAATCTGTTACGTGTACTTTACACGTGTTTTGTTTATTTTGTATATTTTTAAATCCATGCAGGATTATGTTTACATCTGGTCCTGATATTGAATTTGTAAAAGAAAGTTTGACGAGTATCAACAAGCTACAAACTATAAACATTTAATATATTTAATATTTATATACGCACACGTCTCAAGCATATGAAGTTAGAAGAATTGGGGCCGTGACGTCACAATTATGAGGTCAGCTAGCTGGGATAAATACGGAACACAAAAATATTGAGGTAAATACAAAACACTGTTGCTATTTATTTCCTGTAATGGTAAATACAAATGATGATGTATTCTTAGCACCCGATTAGGTTACTATAGCTAATGGCTCGTACCACGATCACGGTTTTAACAAATGTTAGATTCAAATTTCAATATTGATATTGCCTGTATGTTTAAAGAACGATTTTTTAAAAAATACTTGTTTGAATATGTTCTGCTTTAAATAATATTTTGATAAATTTCATATTATTTATTATTATTAAATAATAAAATTTAACACATCTTAAAACAGCGTTTTAGTTAAAACCGTGATCATGGTACGAGCCAATAGGTTTAAAATACACGCATCATTTAGCATTGTTGTTTTGACATTTCTAACGTACCTAAATAATTATTTAAACAGATCAACAATGGGGTCCTGCACTCTGAATTGTTTATTATTTTAAATGAAATTTATTTTAATTTTGAAACGATTCGTAGTATTAAAACATTTTAATTGTTTTTAGTTTAACTTCATTTGATTTTTAATGTCAACCTGACGTCACGGCTACACCTACAGCTACTAGAATTAGATAATACATAGCTGACTCGTCCGCCATATTAGTGCCAAAATGAACGCAATAAATTATGAAATAAAAGTGCATTTCTTATAAGTTTATGTAGTAACTATTTTTCATAATTAAATATAACATCCATATTTGCCATATTATATTTATTTAAAACAAGAAAAAATACGGTTCGTTAAGATTTTTGAGGTTAGAGAAAAATATATGTATTACATTATAACCATTTCTCAAATGATTTGCACAACTTTGAGCAGAACCCGTCATTATGGATAAATTCTATGATTAAGAATACTGTAACACTAATATTGAATGATTCAAGTGGCTCCAAAATGGTGGACGAATCAGCTGTAATTTATCTAGTAGCTATTGCGACACCTATTGCTATATCTTTCTCTCGCACAAGCTCTATAATAGGCAGCGAGAGAAAAGTAGCACTAATGTGACGTCACAGTGACACTGACAACAAACCTCAAATATCTCTCAAAGTAATTATTAAAAAATTATTTTTTCTACTCCCATGCGTGGAGTGAGTACTTCACGTATCAATTTTTATATGTGAACTTTGATTTTTTGTACACTGTGCGTGAAGTGTTATTTCACGCACAGTGCGCGTAAAGTAAATAGCTCAGTTTTAACACAGAATGAATATCTTTATATATATATATATATATATATATATATATATATATATATATATATATATATATATATATATATATATATATATATATACGTAAATCATGTGTTGGTAAATGGTCCGGAGAAATAACAACTGCATGAGAAATGTGTTATTAATTTATAAAAAAAAATTGTAATTCTAAATTTACAGCTTTGTGTCAAATATAAATCCAAGTCCAGTAAGCATTCAAAAGCTATAAATAAAATATTCCTAAACAATCTAATACAAATTTTATGATCTTACAGGTTATGTTACAAAATATAAAATTATTATATTTCCTCTTAATATTTTAATACTATTTTGCCTATATTATTTATATAAAGAAAATACTAAATACATCAGATATTTGAGTGATACAGAGTTGGAATTTTTCAAATATATCCAAAAATAAATGTCGGTAACTGCAACTACTGCGTTCTCGCCTGTGAAAGAATGACAATGTGAAGAAAAAATTATATTTTATTGCAAGGTCGTAGAAAAAATTCGGGTGGTTTGCAATACTCGCCTTCAGCTCGTGTCGCAATCTCTACCCTCATGTAAAAATTTCAGCTTTACACACTTGCCACATAATATACTATTTTTCATCTTAATCGCTATTTATTGAATAATATTTTAAGTATAAAGTATATATTTAATTTTATTTTTTGTATGATGCAGGACCCCATTTTTTTATCACTGACCTATTGCAACTGCATTGAATGTAATAATATAATTTAAATTGCGTTTCTCCATAAAAAAAAATAAAATGAAAAAATCAGTTGTGAGACTATAATATTTTTTTACTATCGAATTCAGAAAAAATCCTTTATATTATAGGATAAAATATACTACTTGCCATTTAAAAAAATATAACTTTGTGCCACAGCTTGAGAACCATTGGAACAAATTTTTTTTTTTGATATATAATAAAATCAGCCCCTATATACCGAATATTTTTTTTACTGATTTTTTTGCATTAGTGTCATTGCCATAGTTACATTTAAAATGATTGACAGTAATGTTTTTTTTTAAAAAAAAAGACAGGGAGTTGTCAAAGTCATCTTTCAAATTCAGAATTTCAGAAATTATTTTTATCGAAAGGGTATTGTCATACCATTTTATGATTAGTATTTTATCTTCAATTATGTACTTGTATATAATTTTAAAAGATGACAGTTTGATGACTTTGACAACTCCCTATGTCCAGTTTTTATAAAAATACGATAATACATTGCTATCAATCATTTTAAATGTAATGATGGTAATGATATACACTCATGTTCATTGATAAAAAAAAAAAACTCGGTATATCAGACTCGATAGAAAATAAGTACAGAGATGAATAAAATTCTATTAAATACGCTCCTTACTAACCGGTAGTGATATCTATGGCGAAGAATATAAAAAAACGCACATTATGGAGTCAAGTCAGTACACTATATGTCTAACCAGGGTATTCTATATATTTCAAGTTTTAACTTACTGTGCGCGCATGCGTTCTTGGCCAACCGTACAATAATATGTTGATGAATGTGAATGATGAAAAGGACAGATCTGTAGACACTTTCCATTTACACGGGAGATTGTGCGAGAGATAGGGATTCAGTGATATACCATTTTTATACGTATATTGTGGACATACTGAGTTAAATGTTTTGATATTTGAGGAGCATTTAGTGAAAACTCAACGTAGGTAGCAGCACGAATTAATCGGGATTTGAACTGCTTTCGATGTTATGTCTTTAGGGTGACTATGGAACACACAGTACTATTTTATTTTGTTTTCGCCACGGGATTTTCGTTACTATCATGTGTGTTTGTTTAATTAGGAACTAGGGGTTATCAAGTTAATTCTAGCCGAACTTGGAGCGGTAACGGAAGTGGATAGTAATCAAGGCATTTTGAGAAAAAATTCCTAACCTTACTCGGATTCGAATCCACTACATCTGTGCCCACTAGTGCCCAGAGGTTAGACTTGTATTACTGTGCTATCCTTAGACCAGGAATAGAGGGGGAGACAGGGCATGCTATGGGTACGTTCCACTTGGCGACCACAACGCTCATAACGCTCGCAAATGCGTTCCACTTAAAGCCGCGGTCGCCGTGGTCGTTCCTCAAAACGTCACGGATGACGTCATTAACAACGACCGTACGGCGACCGCCACGCTCATCCCAACAGCATGGGTCGGAGCGGTCGTTTGGCATTTTCAGCGCAATTTTTGAAAATGTTTACATAAAAGTTTCATTTTTACCTTCGTCTGTATATGACGATCTTTTCAGATTCGATAATTCCAGTTATACAATTCCAAAAATTACAATTTTTTCATTTTTCTCGTCTTTACATCCTTATGAAGATTTGATTAGATTTTGGTCACCCGGGGACATTCCCTCATTTGAAGCCCTTAACAATTTTTCTTGGAAAAACGCAGTGAATTATAATTTTTTGATAGTTTACATTATAAATATTAAAGAATATTTTATTCTCTATGCGATTTGACTGTATTTTTCTCTTCATATTCAATGTATTTAGAGATAAAAAAAATTATAAAGATATTTATAAAAGACAGAATAAATTACATAGAATTAACGGAAGGTATGTTAATCATATCAGATTTTTAAATTTTATATCTATTTCTACCGAAACATCAACGCGCCAATGACAGCAACAGCCATCTTGTTGTTCACCAACGACCACAAGGCGTTCCACTTACGTTCGCGACCGCGGCGTTTGCAAGCAAGTGGAACGGGAAAATTCGCGGTCGTGGTCGCGAGCCTTGTCGTCGCCAAGTGGAACGTACCCTATGTATTTCGCCATAAGACGACTTTCCAAATCATCCTAGCGATTCTCGACCTTATTGAACTGTCAGAATCAGCCGCAAAAGGCTAGTCGGCCAGATGTGTTACATACGTGTGCAGTCGAACAAATAAGTTTTCAATGTCAACAAACGTCACCTACCGTTTTAACTTGTCCGTTATTTACGTCAAGTTTTTTTTATTAATATTCTTTCGTATTTATTTTAGTTTTATAAAACAAAATCAAGATAATTTGTAGTTATGGATAATCAAGTATTTATTTAGATTTGGCCAACTGTAACATAACAGTATTTAACTGGTCGACTAGCCTTTTGCGGCTGATTTTGACATTTCAATAAGGTTCAAAATCGCTCAGATGATTTGGAAATATACGCGTGACTATGCCTTGTCTCCCCCTCTATTCCTGGTCTAAGGTGCTATCCCACCGCTTGAATACACCATTTCAAAAATTTGAGCGGCCATTACATTTACTTTTTCAACTAAAAAGTTAGTGTCGTTAAACGTCGGCATTTCAAATATACACGCGACTCCGGCATATAGTTCAGATTTTAGAACTACACAAGAGTTGTTAAAATGAATTTGAGTATAAGGTATAGTTTAACTTTAGTTTAAATTTTTATTTTACAAAAAATTAAGTATATTTATCAATTATAAAATATTGTATTACTACAGTTAACCTGACTTTATTTTGCAAACCAGACAAAACATTTCCAATGGCAGTATTTTGTAAAC
Source organism: Harpalus rubripes (assembly GCA_963082715.1). Taxonomy (NCBI): domain Eukaryota; kingdom Metazoa; phylum Arthropoda; class Insecta; order Coleoptera; family Carabidae; genus Harpalus; species Harpalus rubripes. Next base: position 28,444 of record CAUJCB010000580.1, read on the forward strand.
CACAAGTTTAATACCCATCATAATTATTTGAAAAACGAAACAACAAAACAAAAAAAAAACTGTGAAACAGACAGGACTGTCATATAAACAAGGATGGATATACGGCAAACGCATATATAGTTAGGACGATTTTACTTAGCAAGGGATTGGTATGTAGGTCGGTTCACCATTCCTACGATGCCTCTTGTTAAATATATACTTTTTCTTAGATACCGCACTGCGTTAAAAGTAGAATAGTGATTTTACAACTATTGGGGGGTTAACACAATAGAAAAATCTTTCAAAGCGGATTCTTTATTACACTCATATTGAAACAGTTCTGTTTGTACATAGATGTGCATAAATTTTCTTACTGACAATAAGAAAACTACAAATAATTCAATTTTTTGAATAATAAGTCGAATTCTGGGGGAAATCCCCTAATTACGTGATTTTGTAACAGGTGTTTTTATAACATGATGATGGAGGCAGTTCGGTTTCTGCACTACTGAAGTTCAAACATATGCTTTGTTAATTAAAGACATCCAACAAAAATAAAAATTTATCAAAATTGACTTTTTCCCCCCTAATATGACATCAAAGTTGCAACCACTTGATCAAGGTGTCATACAAAATGTAAATTGTCATTATCGCCGCAGAATTTTGAAAAAAGTTATCAAATGTTTTGAAGAGAAAAAACAAACTAACATTACATTAATGAACTGTGTTGATGATATAACCAATACATGGAATATCGACGTTAAGCCTGAGACAATTTCTAATTGTTTTAAAAAAAGCCGGCTTGGAAAAATGTCAAAATTACACCAGAAGGTGTCACCATAAATGATTTTATACATGTGGATGATGATATTGTTACTTCGGAGTTTCCCACAGATGAAGATATTGTCGAGCTCTACAAATCTGAATCCGAATCTGTAGAGCTCGACAATATGATGACGGCGAAAGTGATCTGATAGAGGATGATTTGCAGCAACAGCTTCAAACGAGTTGGTTGAAAATTCGTTGAGCGTTTTGCGTTCGTATTTAAAAACCAATGAACATACAACCGATTCCCTGTATAATGGTTTAAATAACATTGAAGCTTATTTATTGAAAATCAAAATAAAAAATTCTCTCGTCAGTCACAAATACCTAACTGACTTTCTTGCACTAAAATAATGTTTATAACTTTGATCTGTATACATATATTAATCTGTATATATCATAAGGTAAGTGATTTTTATAAATACATTCATACATAAATAATATTTATACATATGCATTTTATTTAATAACCCGAAGTCTTGATAACTCGAACTTTTTTGTGGCAAGTCATGGTTTGAGTTATCGAAGTTCGACTGTACCTGTTTGATAATAATTAACATTCAGTTTAAAGTCCGAATCTGTTTTGAGTGTTTGAAAATTTTAAATAATATAACGGCTAAATTGAACAAAGTTATAAGTGGTGATGGAAGGGAAATTATTTCCAAAGTTATTGAGGCTTGTGATTCAGAAGCCAATAATAAAGAATTTAAGTTTCCAATAAATTCATCAAATGCACGTGCAGCCTTTTATACGGGGGTTTCAGAAAGGACAATATCTAGAATAAGGAAAGAGAACAAAATCAGAAATTTAGAGAATCCTTCTGCATCGTTATCTACTCCCGGAGCAAAGAGAGAAATATTGAGTATTTGCGAAAAAACTAGTAATTTTGATGTTATTAAAAGAACTATAGAAGATTTTTATTTGGTGAAGCAAGTTCCCACTTGCAGGAAATTATTAAATAAAATAAAACAAAAATTGATTTTCCTTACAATAGCAAATCGTCATTAAGACTTTTATTAAAATCAAAAGGCTTCGTCTGGCAGAAGTGCCAGAATAAAAGGAAAATTCTTATGGAAAGACCACAAATATTGCAATGGCGTTGTAAATATCTGAGAACTTTAAAAACATATAAAGCACAAAAGAGAAAAATATATTGTATTGACGAAACATGGGTAGATAATGACATGACGGTTCAAAGATGTTGGCAAAGCGAAGACATTATTGGAGTTACTGCTGGCATACGTTGTACAGGTATGGATACAATTTTTTTTTATGTTAATTTTCATAATTATCAATATCATTTAGGTCGCTTGATTGTCGTACATGCTGGCTCTGAAAAAGGATTGGTTCAAAATGCTGCATTGGTATTTAAAGCCGGCTTGTCTACTGGAGATTGACATGGACAAATGAACAAAGAAAATTTCACAAAATGGTTGAAAGAACGATTATTACCTACCAAATATTGAGGCAAATTCTGTAATTGTTTTGATATAAGGCGTATTTATAAAAAGAAACATTACCTTTTGCTTACCAACAGTGAAGCAATTGCTTCTGATTATATTTATAAAAAAAAGTGAAGGGAAAGGTTTTGCTTCGAGGCGAGAGGTTTTGCTTCATAATAAAAGATTTTACTTTTTTCGTATTTATAAAGAGAAGCATTTGCTTACAAACTGAAGGATTTACTTCCAAAAAAATGTATCTAGTCCCCATGCAACTTTTTTTACAAAAATCTCACTTTTTCATTACTTTTCTAGCCCGCATACGACGTGTACGTGCTATTTATGAGATAAACTTTCATTTTGGGTGTGCGCGGTTATAGTGGTACATTTGCTATGGCTGATGTGATGCATTTACGTGCAAGGAAATTTTATAAACTGAGGCATACACCTCGTGAATCAGAATTCAAAACATTATTTCGATTTGAAGAGGTCCATTTGGTGTGGTTGGCGCGCCACATTCTGGGGAGAATCCAGAAACTCGTGGAGCTGCTCTGTCACCTGTGCACAAAATGAAAATATTTCTACGATATTTTGCGGATCCTGGATTCCAGAGCGAAATTGCCGAAGAATTGGGATGTACACAGCCCACAGTGTCGAGAATATTTCATCAAATGCTTGATCGTGTTGTAGGAGAGGCTGGAGAGTGGATTCCGTTCCCAACAACGAAAAATCAAATCATGCAAGCTAAAGAGAAATGGTTGACCAGGTTCCACTTCCCAACAACTATTGGAGTTATTGATTGCACACATATTCGAAATGAAAAGCCATCCTAATTTGTAATGTCGAGACACCAATTGCAACAGCACCTAGTTTGTACACAAAAATATGAGCCAGTAATGTAGAGTAATTATGTTGAACATGAATGATTTCTCACCTGGGATATGGCTCAATATAGGATTGATGTTCGCATTCATGACCTCCGACATTATATCCTTCCACGGCAGGAGGCGAATACGTTTGTTTCCTATTTTATTTTTGTCTGTTTTATTTTTCAGTCGTGTTTTCATATTATTCACTTTTTTCATAAAAGCTTTTATTTCTATGTCTTTACCAAAGAGCTTCATATATTCTTCAACAATTTTTTTTAAAGCCGCAGTCTTTTTATTTTTTATTGATGGAATTTGGGACTTTTCCAGAATTTCTGGATGTGCGTCAGACTTTCTCAGCGATGAATGTCATCTCATGAGTGACATCTTCAGTACCCTCCTGTTCACTTTCGATGTCAGACATTTTAAATCTTAATTCAAAAACATACACTGCACAAATATCAGTCATACATACATTAGTAATAATCTATTCTATAAAAATGTATAGCTCTTGCTGATCACACACACTTTAGTTTGTAACTTGGAACATCGCGAATCTTTAGTACCCTTTACTTTATTTGTCTGAAGTATTTCCTCGCAAGGAAAAGGTAAAGATTATGAATACGAATTAAAGCAAAACCTTTTACTTCTACCTTTCACTTCAAAGTAAATGCTTCATTTTTATAAATACGGGCCAATGCCTCATATCATTCGGCAATAGAAAATAAATGTCCCAAAAAATACTCAACTAAAGCTGAGATGATATCCTGGTTAGATAATCGTAATATAGAATATGATCCATCATGCCGGAAATCTGATTTAATGGATATTCTTGATACACATCGACCGAAGGAAACTATATACGAAATTGATACCGTTATCAGAGAAAGCGGCCATATTCCACTGCGACTGCCTCCATATATGTCACCATAAATGATTTTATACATGTGGATGATGATATTGTTACTTCGGAGTTTCCCACAGATGAAGATATTGTCGAGCTCTACAAATCTGAATCCGAATCTGTAGAGCTCGACAATATGATGACGGCGAAAGTGATCTGATAGAGGATGATTTGCAGCAACAGCTTCAAACGAGTTGGTTGAAAATTCGTTGAGCGTTTTGCGTTCGTATTTAAAAACCAATGAACATACAACCGATTCCCTGTATAATGGTTTAAATAACATTGAAGCTTATTTATTGAAAATCAAAATAAAAAATTCTCTCGTCAGTCACAAATACCTAACTGACTTTCTTGCACTAAAATAATGTTTATAACTTTGATCTGTATACATATATTAATCTGTATATATCATAAGGTAAGTGATTTTTATAAATACATTCATACATAAATAATATTTATACATATGCATTTTATTTAATAACCCGAAGTCTTGATAACTCGAACTTTTTTGTGGCAAGTCATGGTTTGAGTTATCGAAGTTCGACTGTACCTGTTTGATAATAATTAACATTCAGTTTAAAGTCCGAATCTGTTTTGAGTGTTTGAAAATTTTAAATAATATAACGGCTAAATTGAACAAAGTTATAAGTGGTGATGGAAGGGAAATTATTTCCAAAGTTATTGAGGCTTGTGATTCAGAAGCCAATAATAAAGAATTTAAGTTTCCAATAAATTCATCAAATGCACGTGCAGCCTTTTATACGGGGGTTTCAGAAAGGACAATATCTAGAATAAGGAAAGAGAACAAAATCAGAAATTTAGAGAATCCTTCTGCATCGTTATCTACTCCCGGAGCAAAGAGAGAAATATTGAGTATTTGCGAAAAAACTAGTAATTTTGATGTTATTAAAAGAACTATAGAAGATTTTTATTTGGTGAAGCAAGTTCCCACTTGCAGGAAATTATTAAATAAAATAAAACAAAAATTGATTTTCCTTACAATAGCAAATCGTCATTAAGACTTTTATTAAAATCAAAAGGCTTCGTCTGGCAGAAGTGCCAGAATAAAAGGAAAATTCTTATGGAAAGACCACAAATATTGCAATGGCGTTGTAAATATCTGAGAACTTTAAAAACATATAAAGCACAAAAGAGAAAAATATATTGTATTGACGAAACATGGGTAGATAATGACATGACGGTTCAAAGATGTTGGCAAAGCGAAGACATTATTGGAGTTACTGCTGGCATACGTTGTACAGGTATGGATACAATTTTTTTTTATGTTAATTTTCATAATTATCAATATCATTTAGGTCGCTTGATTGTCGTACATGCTGGCTCTGAAAAAGGATTGGTTCAAAATGCTGCATTGGTATTTAAAGCCGGCTTGTCTACTGGAGATTGACATGGACAAATGAACAAAGAAAATTTCACAAAATGGTTGAAAGAACGATTATTACCTACCAAATATTGAGGCAAATTCTGTAATTGTTTTGATATAAGGCGTATTTATAAAAAGAAACATTACCTTTTGCTTACCAACAGTGAAGCAATTGCTTCTGATTATATTTATAAAAAAAAGTGAAGGGAAAGGTTTTGCTTCGAGGCGAGAGGTTTTGCTTCATAATAAAAGATTTTACTTTTTTCGTATTTATAAAGAGAAGCATTTGCTTACAAACTGAAGGATTTACTTCCAAAAAAATGTATCTAGTCCCCATGCAACTTTTTTTACAAAAATCTCACTTTTTCATTACTTTTCTAGCCCGCATACGACGTGTACGTGCTATTTATGAGATAAACTTTCATTTTGGGTGTGCGCGGTTATAGTGGTACATTTGCTATGGCTGATGTGATGCATTTACGTGCAAGGAAATTTTATAAACTGAGGCATACACCTCGTGAATCAGAATTCAAAACATTATTTCGATTTGAAGAGGTCCATTTGGTGTGGTTGGCGCGCCACATTCTGGGGAGAATCCAGAAACTCGTGGAGCTGCTCTGTCACCTGTGCACAAAATGAAAATATTTCTACGATATTTTGCGGATCCTGGATTCCAGAGCGAAATTGCCGAAGAATTGGGATGTACACAGCCCACAGTGTCGAGAATATTTCATCAAATGCTTGATCGTGTTGTAGGAGAGGCTGGAGAGTGGATTCCGTTCCCAACAACGAAAAATCAAATCATGCAAGCTAAAGAGAAATGGTTGACCAGGTTCCACTTCCCAACAACTATTGGAGTTATTGATTGCACACATATTCGAAATGAAAAGCCATCCTAATTTGTAATGTCGAGACACCAATTGCAACAGCACCTAGTTTGTACACAAAAATATGAGCCAGTAATGTAGAGTAATTATGTTGAACATGAATGATTTCTCACCTGGGATATGGCTCAATATAGGATTGATGTTCGCATTCATGACCTCCGACATTATATCCTTCCACGGCAGGAGGCGAATACGTTTGTTTCCTATTTTATTTTTGTCTGTTTTATTTTTCAGTCGTGTTTTCATATTATTCACTTTTTTCATAAAAGCTTTTATTTCTATGTCTTTACCAAAGAGCTTCATATATTCTTCAACAATTTTTTTTAAAGCCGCAGTCTTTTTATTTTTTATTGATGGAATTTGGGACTTTTCCAGAATTTCTGGATGTGCGTCAGACTTTCTCAGCGATGAATGTCATCTCATGAGTGACATCTTCAGTACCCTCCTGTTCACTTTCGATGTCAGACATTTTAAATCTTAATTCAAAAACATACACTGCACAAATATCAGTCATACATACATTAGTAATAATCTATTCTATAAAAATGTATAGCTCTTGCTGATCACACACACTTTAGTTTGTAACTTGGAACATCGCGAATCTTTAGTACCCTTTACTTTATTTGTCTGAAGTATTTCCTCGCAAGGAAAAGGTAAAGATTATGAATACGAATTAAAGCAAAACCTTTTACTTCTACCTTTCACTTCAAAGTAAATGCTTCATTTTTATAAATACGGGCCAATGCCTCATATCATTCGGCAATAGAAAATAAATGTCCCAAAAAATACTCAACTAAAGCTGAGATGATATCCTGGTTAGATAATCGTAATATAGAATATGATCCATCATGCCGGAAATCTGATTTAATGGATATTCTTGATACACATCGACCGAAGGAAACTATATACGAAATTGATACCGTTATCAGAGAAAGCGGCCATATTCCACTGCGACTGCCTCCATATATGTCTGATTTGAATCCAATTGAGTTTGCATGGGCAGAAATGAAAATTCAGAAAATTTAAAAAAGATTACTGGAGAAGCTATTGACAATATTACCGAAGAGAAATGGAAAAATTATGTCAAACACACAACATCGATAGAAGAACATTACTGGAAAACAGGTGGACAAATCGAGGAAGTTCTCGATATATTTATAATAAATGTTGGCGATGATTCTACAACAGAATCAGAATCAAGTAGTGAGGATGATGTAGAAAGTGAGTAATTACATTTTTGCTTTGTATGTATTTATTGTTTAATATATTTCATTAATTTTTAATATCTATGACTTGCTGATATACAGGTGTTTCTATACTTACAGATCAAGCTTTGAGGGATGATCATATTGCTGAAAGTCCAATTCTCAACTATTTCCGAGATCATCTAATGTACAGATTTTTCGTCGTTTTTCTTAAAAACTATAAGAGTTACAACTTTGGTCAAATAAGAATTTTTGTTTATCTCTTAAGAGGTCTTCTCGTATCTGTTTCTAATTTTCCAAAAATTTCTCAAAATATGACAATCAGCTGTTTTTTTTAGAGTTGGACTTTGCGTATTAAAGCTTTTTGACTCTATTATCATCCCTCAAAGTTTGATCCATAAGTATAGAAATACCCGGTATTTATACAGTGCAATGTACATATTATGTATTTATTTTTTTATCTGCATTTCGTACCTGATATTGTTGTATTCTTTTTTGTTAAATGTAATAAATAAATTATTATTATTTTCTGTAATGTTTGTACATTCATGAAATCGATTTTTTTTCTGGCGCGCCTATGGTTTTTTATAACCGCAGAGAAATCTTTATTACTTCTACCAACGACCATAAATATACTAGACACAACATACCCTATACGTCACTATTGTTTGTTATGTTCTCGGCTGGACGGAAAGAGGCAACTAAGGATGGAGATACATAAAGGCTCCTCACGGAGTAATCGCTAGATGTCACTACTTGTTTGACTTGTGACAATTTTTATTTCCTATGAAAGAAAGCTTAATATGCAAGTGATCGTTGCATGGTGGTAGCGTGTTAGCTTCTTGTTCCAAAGATTGTTGGTTCAAACCCCCAGCACACTTCCTTATTTTTTAAATAAAAATTATTTTTCAATTTATTTTTGTGTTTTTATTTGTTTTAATATTTTTTATTTGTTTTTATTTATTTTCTTTTTATTTTAATTTAACAAGAAAAAACAGTAAAACTACAATAAATAGAAACAAATAAAAATAAATAAAAACAAATAAAAAATATTAAAACAAATAAAAACACAAAAATAAATTGAAAAATAATTTTTATTTAAAAAATAAGGAAGTGTGCTGGGGGTTTGAACCCACAATCTTTGGAACAAGAAGCTAAAGGGAGTATCAGACGTATGCACGTATCTGCAACTGTTTTGACAACAGTTGCTGCAACTAGCAACCTACGTTATCAGACGTACGCAAAGTTGCAAGAAATATAGAATTCTTTTAGTCTCGACGTTGGTACACATGATATTTAATTCCTATTGTCATTTTTTAAAGTTTGAATCATTTATTTGGATTTAGACGAATAATATCAGAAATGAACAATTTGTTACGTTATTTAAAATATGCATGTCTCGTATTCCACAGAGTTTCTTCTTGTCTTACGAGATCAATCAGAGTTTGAAAAAATTCGTCTGATTTTATTTCAACTCCAGCTTCTCCAGCCATTTTTAAATATTTCGTACTGTTTACTAGCTCTTTACTAACAAATGTCAAACAGTTTAGGGATTTTTACTCCCTAAGCCCCTTTACTACGCATGCGTATCTTGATAGTTGCAGATACGTGCAACTAGTTTTCGAACAAGTTGTAAAACTAGTTGCAGGAAAATTGTCGCACTATCACACGTCAAAAGTTGCCGAAACGCTTGAAGTTGCAGAAAATATTTGACAGGTTGCAGATACGTGCGTACGTGTGATAACCCCATAACACGCTACGACCATGCAACGATCACTTGCATAATAAGCTTTCTTTTATAGGAAATAATAATTGTCACAAGTCAAACAAGTAGTGACATCTAGCGATTACTCCGTGAGGAGCCTTTATGTATCTCCATCCTTAGTTGTCTCTTTCTGCCCAGCCGAAAACAAAACAAACGGTATGAAGTTATATCTAGTGTATATGTGATCGTTGACTTCTACTCGCCAAGTAAAATCGTCCTAACTATACCTATTAGACTTATATGGGCAAACGACACTTTTTGTCGCAGTCTAACACTTGGCGCATGCGCTTTGAATTTCTGAAATTGTCTATAATAATTTAAAATGTTATTTTGTTCGTCACACAAATTTGGCATATTGTATAGTAGCTTTTTATTTATTTTTACTTATTTATAATGGATTTAATTGATGAAAATTATGTATATGAAATTAAATTTGAACTAATATAACACGAAATTTATATTAGTTAACAAAACAAAATAATGGGCGTATTTTCATATTTCAGTCTAGAAATTTATGATCGAAACGATAATTTCGATAATATACTTAGTAAAGAAAAATTAACAGTTCCCCGATATGAATTTTATAAAAATTAATCACGGAAATATAAATGTATCAATATATTTGTCACAACCCATGATTGAAGTATACTTGAATTGTTTTTCTCAAATAACGCCTGAAAATGTTCAACATCTACTATACAATAAATTTTATTTTATGTAGATATGTTCTGTTTTTACAATCATTGCACTTGCTGGGCATTTTCAAATTGTCAACATAGTGGCGCCGATGTTTCATCAACAGGCATGGACGCCGGCAGAGATTTTTGAAAGGTGGTGCATAGCATACGAGGATATACATTTGCGCGATAAAAAAGAAGTCGTCAATGTATATGTTTAAGGTGAAATGATACCCCAACGCGCGAAATTCAAATATGTAAAATGGTTTTTCATTTTTTATTTAAAATTGTGTAATGTAATATGATTTCTTCGTATACACAAATAAAAAGGGTATAATTTGCCATGAAAACAAAATAGTTTCGATAATATTTGTATGTGTTTATTCACCCAAAATAATATTTTAAATATTATTTTTAATATATCTCCAGTTCAAAAACTACAATTTTGATTAAATTTGCACTAAATATTTATAACAGGGTAAGGAATAAAATATGTGAAAATTAAGAAAAATGATTTTCGAGAACAATTTTAAAAATCCAAAAAACCTACTTTTTTCATACATTATAATGTTTTTCTTCTATACTAAACCTACAATTTTGTTCACACTTTAATATGTTTTGAAGAATATTGTTACACATAACATATAAAAAAAAAAATTTTTTTGGGAACATACTTAAAAAAAATAAAATGTTTAAATTTATTTATTTTCTCAAGTCTGTGAAATTCTATTCCTAAAATTTGTTTAGTATTGCGTACTGTATACATTTCTGTATTTCTTAGGCAAGTATTTTAAATATTTATCGTTTAATATAGAAGATATTGATAATTAAAACACATTCGGTAAGTATTTTCGTCAAATATCAGAAAGTGGTGCTATGAGTAGACCTAGCGGTGCTTAGATAAACTATAATGAAATCGGTGACTCCATGGAAAATAGAAAAATTGGAGTGAATAACAAGTACATACGTTTAATTTAGTTTTATATCTTAAATTTATACGCCGATATTTTAACTTAAATATTAGAAGTAGGTATTTTTTTAGAAATTTCCAAAGAAATTACGTTCTATAGGTACGCACTAGTCATTGGTATTGTTAGTGTTACTATCAATACAAAAAAATTATAAATAGATCCCAATAATTATTTTAATTAAAATGTAAAATTTTATTAATTATTGTATTCAAATTGTAGGCATAGGCTCGTATATACTTACTTCGTGTTTGTGCTTTATATAATTATAGAAAAATTGCAAATTTATATTAGTAAAGTTGTTTTGTAAATATATCAATAATGACGGCTTGTGGGTCGAATAATAGGGTAGGCGACAAAACAAGCAATAAGAAAAAATTGAAGGGAAAAATGCGTACAGCAAGTATATACGGAGTGTCTACTTTTTTCCCGAATATCGGATGTTAAAATTTTAATTTGGCGATATCGCTTAATCTATCAATTTTATAAAAAATGTGTAATGAAGAAAAATATTCAGAATGAAAATATGCATCGATGAGTTTGTTGTTAAATTGTTTCTTATGTACGAGTTACAAGCAAAAGAAAATGCTCGAATTAAAGCAATTATCAAAGTGCCTTGAAAAATAAGACAATAATATATGTTTGATGTTTCTGACATATTTAATTTCATATTATTATTATTATTAGAATTTATGATTAATTTTTTACTTCTAGATTAAATCTTCCTATTATTCTAATAATAATAAAATTTAAAAAATGTCAGAAACAACAAACATTCCTATATACTATTAGGAGAAGAAAGTAGGGGATTCCGATTAAGCGAATTTTAAGCGCCCCGTTGCGGTATTTTTATTAACTATGTGGACATACAAGTAATACATGTCAGCAAGTTGTTTTTAACACTGCGTTGGTAGCTTCCTACAGTTAAAAAGTTAAATGACATCAATACCTAGTTATAAATTCCTATAAATAAAATTGTTTAAAAAAATTGTATCATCTTAACGTCAAATCATTTAATAAGTAATATTACTTATTAAATGCTTTCTTGTAATTTGATTCCAGATCCATATCTACAGAGTGCCCATTTTATCTGTTCCCGCCTGAAAATTCATAAATAGGCAATGCATTTTACATTTCATAATTATTGACTTGGTTTTTAAAATTTAATTTTGCTCTTATACCTTGTGATTAATTTATTTAAAGTACTAATATTTACCAAGTGACTCCGTTTTACCTATTCTTAAAATTTCAGGCGGGAACAAATAAAATGGGCAAACTGTCTTTTTCATATTCTGTATTATCTACAAAATTATTCACAATACACCTTATAATATTGATAAATTAATTACACAGACTAATCCAGAATGATTGAAAGTCAAGTGATTTGAAAAAGTTTTGATTGATTAAAATTTTCCACGAAAAAAAAAATAGCATGAATTTACCGTCAATGACAAATTATCTTACCTTTATTACCGACATTTGAAAAAGAGGCGTTACCTATTTTGAAATTTTTGACATACAGTTTGTTTTTATCTTTTAAAATTAAACTGTTATATTAAATCGTTACGTTAGAATGGTGTTTACAGACGAGCATGACAAATTTATTTTGGAAGCATATAATTGATGGCATTGTGAGTTATTGCTATGGTAATGTTGTCAAGAAATTGATACTACTGATATTGGGATAAAGCCTAAGAAACAAGCAGAATACGTATTAAAATATTATTGTCGGACATTAAACGTTGAAGGCACCACGGGAGTTAACCCATTACTGCATATAGTATCTTATAAAGGACGCCAACATTTATTTTTTTATGACGTCACTTATGCAAGTATAAACAATTTTATACGCGAGATTTCTTCCAACACGAGTAAAGAACAATATATCATCAGTAGTTAAATAGATTTTGAATTGTGAAGTGCTTTATTAGCTCGTAAATGGATCCCAGTTGGTACTCTACGCGACATGGAGGGTAAGTAATTTTTTTCAATATGATAAAATTAAATTTTGTAATATTTGTTTGTGCATTTGGTTTTATATGAGTGTGTAGCTAATTTCTATAAATTTTATTTTAAAAAATATTTTGTTTTTCTTATATAAAATTACAATAATTACTTGCGTCCTTTATAATGGACGCTATGCATTGTGGCTATAAAACCTTTTTTCTTTTAGATTATCTTTACATCAGTTACTAGAGATTTTGGAGGCGGATGACGATGCTGACCAACCCTCTATGGTTTATATAACGCCTCCTGATGAGAAGTCAGCGGAAACGGAAGAAGATAGCGACAATTCCGATGAAGAAGCTGGAAATCCAAATCGCATATCGAGAGGAATTTTGAATCAGCAATGCGAAGTTCGGTATGAAGAGTCGGATTTTAGTGAAGATGATGACAATATTTCTCTATCTATTATAAAAAGTAATTTAATTGCGGAAAATAATGCCACGGCGGGGCCATCAACTTCGGCTACGCATTATGGGTCCCATATAGCAAATCTTCCACCACGTAAACGTGCTAAAAACTCGTCGAAATGGTCAAAAAAATTGCCGGCTTCTAACATGAATAAAATATGTTCCCCTAGACTACCTTCAGTAGAAGCATATCAAGCTGAGACGCCATTAGATTTTTTCAACCTTTTTTGGGATGAAGGCATCATACATAACATTGTCACACAATCAAACATATACGCGCAACAAAGAAACATAAACCTAAATCTAACGAAAAATGAATTATATGTAGTTTTCGGGGCAATGTTATTATCAGGCTATACAAGATGTCCGAACAAAAGGATGTATTGGTCCAGTTCGGATGACGTTCCAAAAATATTGTATAATAGCATGAGACTAAATAGGTTTGAAACAATTTTACGAAATCTACATTTTAATGACAATTCTTCTAATAATAATTCTGATAAATTGTACAAATTGCGCCCAATTTTATGTCATCTGAACGATAAGTTCAAAGAGCACGGTGGCTTAGAGGAACATATTTCAATAGATGAAAGTATGATCCCATATTATGGCAAGCACTACGCAAAACAATATATCAAAGGCAAACCGATTAGGTTTGGGTTTAAAAATTGGGCCTTATGCACAAGTTCAGGTTATTGTGTAGCATTTGATCTATATACAGGGAAGTCTGGAAATGGACATGAATTTGGCCTCGGTGGAGATGTAGTTCTATCACTTTTGAATAAGGCAGAAATTGGATCTAATTTGGGTTATAAAATATTCTTTGATAATTATTTCACGGGAATATCACTACTTATTCATCTTTCTGATTTAAAAATATGTGCGACCGGTACTATTCGAGACAACAGAACAGAACAATGTCCATTTCCAGATAAAAAAGTTTGGAATAAAGAAAAAAGAGGAACTTACAAATTTTTGGGAAGTGAAGAACTATCATTAGTCCAATGGAAAGACAACAAAGTTGTTACAATGGCTTCTAATTTTTCCGGTAACAACATTGTTAAAACAACTCGCTGGTGTCGAGATACCAAATCAAGAAATCTTATTGATCAACCAGAAATGATAGCAGTTTATAACAAGGGAATGGGTGGAGTCGATAAGATGGACGGATTAGTAGCAGTATACAGAACGCGAATACGGCAAAAGAAATGGTACTGGCCTATTTTTGTTTATCTGTTTGACGTTACTGTTACAAATGGTTGGCTGCTGATGAAAAGGCTAAAGCCTAAACACCCTAATTGTGCCAGCCTTTTGGTATACCGTAGATATTTGGCTCAAAGCCTGTTACAAATGTATGGAACTCCTACTGCAAGAGGACGAGTATCCACAACTACAACAAGTGATACTCGATTTGATAACATGGGACACATTGTTGTCTATTCTCAGACACAACGAAGATGCCAACATTGCACAAATAAATGTAATTTCATTTGTGAAAAATGTAATATAGGGCTACATCCAAAGGATTGCTTCAAAAAGTATCATTCGAAATAAATTTTCATTAGCTTAACTTTTTTCTAATAGCGTGTAATAGTATTTTTATGGTGGTTATTAATCTTGTTTTATTTTTATTGTAATAGTTGTTTATGTTTATTACTTATATCAATAAATACGGTACATTTATTTGACAATTTTTTTTTTCGAAAATGTCCGCTATGCATAGCGTCCATTTAAAGGGACGGCCCGTATTGGCAAATCTGGCAATTCAAAAAATTTTTTTTTTCATAAATAATTTGTTTTTTTACTCTAATGAATAGATATCTGCAAAAATAATATTAAAATTAAACACAAAATCACTTCATGCAGTAATGGGTTAAACAACAAAATGCCTTCGGTCAAGGTGTTCTGACAACTAAAAAACTTCTTGAAAGAAGTTAAAAAAGCTTTATTCAAACTAAAAGGTCTAACGATGCAAATTTACATCGATAATACAGGTATTTTAGTAATTGCAATATTTTTAACGTTTCGTTTGACGGCCAAGTTAACAATTGCAGGCGCCATTTTACTTAATATTTGCAGAGATAGTTTTTAAATTGAAAAGATCTATTACAGAACCCAAAACAAAAGAGTTCGAATGCTGTAATAGATTAGTACAATTTATATATTTAAGTTTTTTCTCACTTGAGCTTCACGTTATAATATGATGTTCGTATGAATATGAATCAAGTGGTATTGGTAGTGATCGAAACGTGTTTACCAACAGATCACAAACAATTACGTCATGTAATACATTATAGACTAATTTTTCAAAATAATAAAACTATTATTAAAATTATATTATCTTAAATGTGTAGTACTGAGTTGTATAAATATTTATACACCTTTAGTTATTTATCATAATCACGAATCACATATTTCTTCATCCTTTTAGAGCCCCCGCAGACTACCGATTTTTGATCGGCCGACAGTTTAATCGGATGTTCAACTACAAATTTGACTATTAATTTTGTTTTACCTGTGTACTTGAGGGATTAGTACTTGAAAAATTTTATGTTGTCTTTTTACATTTGTTATCGTTATTTGACGCAGAATTAGTTAAAATCTTAAAAATCTTTGGTATAATATGGCCGAGAATTAGTGAAAGACTGAATGTTTAGAACATTTGAACTTTGAACTTAAATTCTTACAAAGGTTGAAACATTCCGGGGGAAAATTGTCTACATCGCACTGAGAATTATTGGTCGCGCGAATTTTAAAAGGTTGTCATAATCTGTATAAGGTAACACAATTTTATTCATTTATATTGATATGTAGGATTTCGAAAATTAATCTTTAATTTTTGTTTTTTTTTTATTCTAAATTTTGGGGTTTTTGAAATCGAAATTGTATCTTGTTTCCTAATGATGTTTTACAAGAGTATTGTGGTGAATATTTTTAAAATCACAATTGTATTTGTGTTGATATAATCGTTTTTTGACCGGTTGGCATATTTCACCAATGTAAATCTTAAGACATCTTCTACAATAGACCAGAAAAGTGTAACGGTCAAACTTACGCGCGAAATTCAAACTCAGTTCATAACGCTGAGAACATAATTTCATTCCCCGTGTATTTCTTACTAAGGAAATTTTTGCTCAACTTTAAAGGCCGAAAAATCTCATAAAAGTAAATCTCTTATGCAAAGAATTATATGTAGCATCTAGATCAATCCTTTATCTCCAGATTCGTACAATAATATTCACATGATCTGTGTACAGTTTATATTTATTTAAATAAGAATACAACACTACAAAATTCGTTGAACATATGTCTTAGTTTGATCGTGCAAGCTTCATCTTCTATTTTTCTGTCCTATTTACTGGTGGGTCAACGATATACGGTATCCTTGCTTGCACCAAGCATTTTAATTTCTAATAATTTTCTTACTTCACCTTTTCTACAGGTTTCAACTGTTGCAATCTATTACTGAATAAACAAACTATCGAATTCTTAGCCAGAGCTGCTTAATTTCTTTTACAAAATATCTTTTTTTGTCTGTAAAATTAAACTCCTATATGAAACCTATACTAGGGAATTCAAACTATGAACTCGCGCCAAAGGCAAATTCTAAGCTAACTTTTCTGGTCTATTGGCTTGGTAAACCACATCGGAAACCATTTCGATCGGTGTTTTGTCTTTTATGTTGATAAATAGCGTTTTTGTGGTATCTTGATTATTATATGCAATTTTTATTTCTGTTTCTGTTCCTTTTAATATTTACGTGAGACCTACGTTTATAGTTTTATTATATGGAATAGTAGTATATGTGAGTTTTTCCTTGCGTGCGTGCTCATTATGTATTATTTTATTTAAAAATTGAGATAAAAGGCGTAAAATAGAAAAAAAACAGTATAAACAACTCATTTCATAATTGTCGATTATTTTATTCGAAGGGTTGGGCCAGTCGACTCTGCGTCGTTCTTTAATGTACTATTATAAGGTATCTGGTTTAAGACTGCAATGGTGTGAAAATAGGAGCAGTTTGATCTTGTTGTTTGATTGGATAATAGGGCACGGAAGATCACGTGACCTATCATATGTTTTGTCCCTTTCTCACTTCAGACTCGATATTCAGCTGTGTCCCATGCTAACTTCAGACTCTACTTTCGACGCAGTGCGCATGCGTCAGTTTGAATAGCTGTCACATTTCTAGTAAGATATCAAATGAGAATAAAATGGAGACAATAAGAAACAAATAGGTTTTTATTGAATTCTTCAATAATATAATATAATGGCAGATAACAATGTGATCATATTTATATTCATAAGTATTACGATCGGGATGCTCTTCGTCTTCATTCTTGCTTAAAAAGCAAATATTACCAACAATAATTGACAATTTATAAATTTAGGGCTTCATAAACGACCTACTATCAAATCTGAGTAATCGATAATATGTCAGCAAGCAAGTCATATTCTCATAAATATAAACGGCCACGAGCCACAGACGACGTTTCTCTTGTTTTTCACATGTAACCTACCTACCACATCAACCCTACCTACACAAATTGTCACTTGTTACTTATGTTCAAATATGATCAAGTTTTAAATATTACCTCGATAATCGGTACTTGATGGGATAGTAAACTGTTTTATATTATAGTCCGACGACAAACTTGCACCCAACAACGTAGTGGCATAGTTTGAAAAAGAATGACACTCACAAACAACAGAAAATAACAACAAAGAAGATAACAAAAAGAAACAAATAATAAAACGATACAATGAATAATAATAACACAATCAATCGCTATATGCACAAGAACCGCCCAATAACAAAATGACAACAAATTCCACGCTTGCGCAAACTCATTCTTAAAATTTACCGCTAGAAAAATATGACACCTATTCAAACAGACGCATGCGCACTGCGTCGAAAGTACAGTCTGAAATTAGCATAGGACAGAGCTGAAGATTGAGTCTGAAGTGAGAAAGGGACAAAACATATGTTAGGTCACGTGATCTTCCGTGCCATTAGATCAAACTGACACTATCTTCGCACCACTGCAATATTAAACCAGATACAGTATATTGGGTGTATTCTAAAGGCATTCCGTTATTTATAAGCGGGCCTTTAAATTTAGATATCCGTTAACTAGATTTTGCTACTCTAAAAACACTATCCGTTAATAATATAAACGATCTGTTTAAGTTTAGAAATAAAATTTAAACGGAGAATGACACATAGCCGTTAATTGTAAACGGATGACATTTAATACATAAATATTTAGAAATTTCGAAATTGTACGCAGAGAATAACGTTATCACCCGTTGCTGTTTGCTCCGACTCATGAATTCATAAAATATAAATGAAAGGAAAGCACAAATTACTAGTTATTATAACAAAATTATACTCGTACATAACCTATCAAATTAATATATTTTCAGATAAAAAATCGGCTGGAAGAAAGATTTTAACAATACCAAAATTACCCATTTATCCGTCGCAAAGAATTTAAAAATGATTTCTCTATTACATTGAAACGAGCAAATATTTTACTCTACATTGCAATCTTGCGCTTCAAGTATTTTTTAAAAAAATAATCGAATATTTTCAGGACTGCTTTTAATCTTCGGGTGCCCAAGACATTAATGTGCTATTGGTACCCTTATTTTTAATTTCTGATATTGTGATTATAATAAAGAATATTTTGATTATAACAAAGGACATTTTGATTAAATTCGAAGATTATTGATTACAAGAATGAATCAAACAAAAAAAAAATCATTAATATTTGCGAAGAATCAAAAAGCTTGTTTATGCGAATGTGTGTTTTATGATATGTGTAGATTTTAAAGTGCACTTGGTGGTGTCTTTCAAGATAAATGTTAGGTACCCATAACTACCTAGCTTATTATTACTTTTTGGCGAAAAAATTCAAAGTGGGTGACATCTGGCGGCGGTTTTGTGAACTAGAGGAATAAGGAAACGTTGATAACATACATTGAAACGTATCTAATTTTAAACAGGTTTAATTTATATTTGTTGTAAAAGAAAGTGAGATATATAGTGTATATTACATTTTCAGGTTTAAATAATGATCAGTAAATGCCATAGATACTGCTCAGTGCCACAATGCAATAATTACAAGTCAAAAAGTGTAAGTTTACACTATATTTCAAGTGACAAAATATGATCTCGAAATTTCCTTCCCTTATAGTTTTGACGCCTCCAATCGGTTCTATTTTTTCTTGTTTAAAACAGGATCCCAAAATTCTTATAATTTTATTGCCAAACTATATTGTTTATCATCCTTTTTAATACGTTTTCCCCTTAGTTGTTCCAAATCTGTACAACTTAATTTTTCTATTTCTGCTACTTTGTAATACACAAACCCATAAACAAATAAATTCGCATAATAATAATAATAATCACATTTGTTGTAAAATAATAAATATAGTTTTGATTTATACTATCCTGTTTATATGCAACAAAACTGCAACAATATGTTTGCATTTGCCTCCCAATTCTACTCTACAACTAAATTTGCTTTCCAGTAATTTATATTGTCATTTAATAAAATTTCAATTATATGAGGATCTCCACTCAAATGACTGGTTTTTAAACAAGATCCCAGTATTGTACCTGGTCCAATATCTTTTATTCCATCAAAGCAATACATATCCAGCCTTAAAAACTGCTTCGTCTTCCTTTATAGGACGTGTAGAAGCAATGTATTCAAAAATATAACTTAAGTTTATGTTAATTTTCTCCATATTAAATACTTTGCACTTGGAAATGCATATTGCCAGCAATAAGGAATGAGAGAAATCTCCTTATTCCTCCGCCATCTTGCTACCGTCCGGCCTGCCATCTATAGTTCAGTTTTTTCGCCAAACGTGAAACTGACAATTTAGTATTTTGACATTTACTACAACAAAGTGTTACCAACATATAAAAAAAAATATACATTACTGTGATTATTTATTAATATAAATTATTTATTACTAAATAGTATTTCCAAATTTATATATTACAGATATCTGTTTAGATCTTAATATACTTTGTTATTATCAACTTATGAATAACTTAACATTTACAATTTTACAGTACTGCTCTACATACTACTAGTAAGTTAGGTATGTGGTATTTAATTCTTATAAAAGGTTTTACTATTTATAACAGTTTACATTCATCGTGGCATCTAAAATAGTAAATTATCGATGATTGTTAAATATTTTTTTGTCAACGCTTTCCCACAAATTTTCATTTTTTCTTACACCACTCTGATCCTGTTACTATTAAAGATAGTATAACGCGGTTTGAAAATTTTATTTCAGCATGAAATTCACTTTTATATAATGAATTCTACGAGTTTTGCCGATGAGCGGTTTGCGAGTTACTAACAAGTTAACCTCACATCAAATTTTTCTATAATTTTAAACATCTGAAAATTTCTAACTTTTCATCAATTACTTCGACATGTATTAAATACATAATATTGTTTATCTATAATCTTGTCGAAATTTTGGATGAAAAAATTCGAACAGGATACCCATTTTATCTGTTCCCGCCTGAAAATTTAAGAATATGCAACCCATAATACATTTCACTAGCCACTTCTGTTTGAGAACAAAATCACCTTTATATTCTACATCATAAGGTGCGTTCGGTTATTCATTTCTGTGCACACATTTTTAATAATTTGCACAGTAAGGGTTCGGTTATTCACTTCTGTGCACTCTGCGTTGCACAGAACGCGTTCGGTAAATACTGCGCTTTGAAGATTGTGCATGCACAGTTCGCCCGAGCTCTGGACGTGTGGCCGATTGTGCACGTTCGAGTTAGCGCGCAAAGTATGAAGCGAGAATTGATTTAGATCTGAGAAGTATGCAAATTTTCACTAA
Source organism: Harpalus rubripes (assembly GCA_963082715.1). Taxonomy (NCBI): domain Eukaryota; kingdom Metazoa; phylum Arthropoda; class Insecta; order Coleoptera; family Carabidae; genus Harpalus; species Harpalus rubripes. The sequence goes on from CAUJCB010000580.1 coordinate 49,644, forward strand.
TTTTGTAAATATATAAGCTATTACATTAATTAATATTTACCGGAAGTTGTATTGGTTTTCTAAACACCCTATTAAAATCATTGCCTCTTTTTTCAAGCCATTTTCTGATGTCCTTAAGTTTTTTTTTATATATTTAATGTAGTTCGCGAACAAGAGTAATTTTATATTAGGCCCGGTTTTTTCACCTCTTGATAAAATGTCATTTAATTTATCTGCCAGATATAAGAAAAATATCGTATCATATAATCAACGTGTATATAATCTTGTTAATTTACGCTTTAATATCGATGAGATATTTTTGTTTTGTGTGGCAGTTAAGTTATTGACATTTTAACCAGAGGTGAAAAAACCGGGCTTAATTCTTCTAAAGTATCGGGATACATTCGAAAATGAGTTTTAAACTGCCCTTCAGACATGTATTTGGTATTGTTCAGCATAATTGTTTACTTTTTCTATTCTAAACTATTTGAATCATACCAAAATCCCCTTTTTAGTCCGACTCATCGAAAAATATTTTTAAGAAAACGAAAATCCATATTCAGCCGTCTATCAAACACATACGGTTAATATAAAATCGATATTAGTAGTAATAATAATCTGCACTTACACAGATTTTCAATTGCTAAATCTATCTGTCACGAAAGTATCAAACGCACAGGCTGCACAATTCGTTCTTTTAATTCCAATCTGCACAGAGTACACAGTGATCACGTGACACGACTCATGCACAGCACAGCTCAAGCACAGCACAAAATAACCGAACGCACCTATAGAATATTGGGTGTGTTAACGTATTGCGGGTCCCATACGCAAAACAGTGTATTTTTTGTCATCATTTTCTCTTTTCTTTGAAATGATATTTCTGTCAAATATATATAATTAAGATACATATTTTTTTGTTTGTAGAATGAAATAATTTTTAGTGTTTTTACGTTATTGTTGACAATAATAAAAAATATATTTCTCGAATTGAATGATAAAATCGAGCCAAATTTATCTCAAACCATAAAGTATGCCAAATATGTTACTAATACTAAATTTGAACTTTATTGCTCTAATAGATTTTGAGAAAAAGGTGACAATATATTAGGTGAAATAATTTGCGTCGGTAGCAAAATTTTTAATAAAATAGTTCACACTATTTTCTATAGGTGCCTATCCTCTTCTGCCGGTATTATAGACTATAGAGTAAAGCGTGGCGAATTTAAAATGACACAAAATATAATACTTGTAATACAAGATTGATTTATATTGCAACATACGAAATACTTTTTATATTATTAATCTAAAAAATATATGTGTTCTACATATAAACTAATATAATTGTAAAAATTATTATATTTATATTATTTCAGAGAAGTTTTTAAAGTCATGTGGGCAAAGAAATTGCAACAATTGTACAGAATCATAATTTTTCTTCATATACGAACAATAATTCATTAGAATGTTTAATTCTCGATCTTTAATTTTTAATTGGCAAAAAAAGCGAAATATTTTATTTTGTTGCATAAGTAATGAATGTGACTAAAAATAGAAATAAATTTGAAATCTCATTGGCATATGAGAGACTCGATTTGTCTATACCTGCCACATCTATCCTTTTCTTAACTTTGTATTTTTGCGTGGGGATAGGATTATAAGTTTAATAAAGTAAAATGGTTTATTGGCTCTTTGTTCTCGCGTTTCTAAAAATTTTAAAAAATTCACAATGCATTGGTTGTCCAAAACTATAGTCTGTTAATACCGACAAATGACTTTTAAATTGATATTGGTTTATTTATCCACTTAAAAGTTAAGCTTCTTGATTTGACAGTTTTATATTATTGTTTGTAATATATAAAATATTGGCGAAAAACTGAACTATAGATGGCAGGCCGGACGATAGCAAGATGGCGGAGGAATAAGGAGAGTTCCCCCATTCCAAAGTGTAAAGTATTTGATATGGATAAAATTAAAATAAAGTTAAGTGATATTTCTGAATACATTGCTTCTGCACGTGTTATGAAGGAAGACGAAGCAGTTTTTAATGCTGGACATGTATTGCTTTGAGGAATAAAAGATTATGGACCAGGTATAATACAGGGATCTTGTTTAAAAACCAGTCATTTGAATGGAGATTCTCATATGATTGAAATTTTATTAAATGAGAATATAAATTACTGGAAAGCAAATTTAGTTGTAGAGCAGAATTGAGAGGCAAATGCAAACATTTTGTTGCATACAAATAGGATAGTAAAACTGATAACTATATTTATTGTTTTACAACAAAAGTTATCATTATTATTATGCTATTAATTTATTTGTTTATGGGTTTGTGTATTACAGAGTAGCAGAAATAGAAAATTAAACTGTACAGATTTGGAACAAAGTAAGGAGAAAACTTATTAAAAAGGATAATAAACAGTATAGTTTGGCTATTATTATTAGAAGAATTTTACCATGCTGTTTTAAAAAAGAAAAAAATAGGGCCGATTGGAGACGTCAAAACTATAAGGGAAGAAAATTTCAAGATCACATTTTGTCACTTGGGATATAGTGTAAACTTACACTTTTTGACTTATAATTGCTCCATTGTTGCAATGAGCAGTATCTATGGCAGTTACTGATCATTATTGAAACCTGAAAATGTAATATACACTATATATCTAACTTTCTTTTACAACAAATATAAATTAAACTTGTTTAAATTTACATAAGTTTCAATGTATGCTATCAACGTTTCCTTATTCCTCTAGTTCACAAATTTGCCGCCAGACGTCACCCACTTTGAATTTTTTCGCCAATAATGTTTCTTGTTCTTAAAAATTTATAAAACTCTTTTTTGATTATAAGGCACGTATAATAATAATATGTATAAAATTATTAATTTAAAAATAATATATTTACATTTGCAAATAGAAATACTACTAAATAGCAAAAATCTTTCTTGCAAATATTTAGTTGACCCAGGGCGGCAATGGTACATTAGGTATAGAATTTTATGTACCTCAAGGACAGTGTAAGAAATTGTTTGATAAAAAAAAACATTTTTATTATAATTTTGCAGTCATTCCAGGTTCATTTTGATTGTTTTTTATGTGAATACAATTATTGTAGATTTTTCTATATTTGTTTCCAATTATTTCAATTGTCACTGCATCAATACATATGAATTATCAGATAATTTTTTATAAGGGAAAAAATAACCAAGATCTGAGTGTCCGTATATCTAGTAGAAGAGTCGCGAATAGAATATTATTTTTATAAAATAATCCTGTGTTTTAAGTTCAATTGTTTTTATTTATTTTTCATTAATATGGCTGGATGAAATAATACTACTTTGCTTGATTAACCTTCTCTCTATCTCTTCAAATACAGAAATTTTAACGAAGAATCATTTATTGAATCACTTGTATTTTGTATGTTTATTTATGTGAGGAATAATATCTCTATTTATATTTATACTGAATTAAAAAATTGAAATCATGATATCCCGACTTTTAATTATTTTTGTAACTGCGCTGTAGAATGAAGAACGTTAGTTAATCACGATTCGCACTTGTTAGTTTTGTTGTTTTTTTCATCTTCTTTTTAAATTGTAAATAAGAAATTAATAATTTACAATAATTTCTGTTCAGTAATTTTATTTATTTTATTTTGGAATCATAAACTTGTTTATTCGCTCTCAAAAGCGGGCGCAATTTGGCTTTTATCGCCCGAGAGCCTATAAAGTTGCCAAGCAACAGCTATTCAAACAAATCAAAATCGTGGCTTATGAATAAATGTCAAAAAACAATAAATTCGATAAATCGCAATTTTGATTTAGCATTTAATTATTCATGAACATGTTTTTAGAACATTTATTGAAAGAACTATTTGAAATTACATTTTATTGAATTGGATAGTACAGTTAGTAAGATTTGTTAACGTGACGCTCGACGAAGATGCTTCGCCAGAGATGCTTTGAGCTATCTTAATTTTATTTTGGAGGGAATTTTCGACGTAGGATTCTGCAACCTTTTCTGATCGCCGTCCACCTAATTGTTTTAGAGCTCTTGTATATCCACCCCCCCCCCCCTCCATTCGAGGCATTTTCCCACTGGCTGGGAAGTGCATTTACCACCGTGGTATGACAAAAACAGACTATTTATTTTGCAATGTTTAGGACGTAAATCAACATATTTTTTGTACAAAGCCACGTAATCAACGGGGCCACTATTCGGGACAATTGTAAACTGCCTCGGCGTGTAGGTTTTAGTCTGACGAATCTTCACCAGAAGGACCGATCCCTCAAGCGTCACATCTTGAACACGTAAATCGTGCAGTTCCTCTCGTCGGCACGCTCCAAACATACCAAAAAGAGTGTCAACCTACGAACAGCAATGTACAATACAAAAAAAAATAAACAATTAGTCACAAATGGCGTACCTTAACTAACAAATAGGTAGAATCTGGTGCTTTTAGAATAAATTCCTGAATATGATCTCGTTGCAGTACTAGTGATTTCTTAGATACATCACCCACAGAATTATTTTTCATAAACTCGGTAACCAAAAGAAACCGTGATATATCAATTCCTTCCTTTACCTTAATCATTTTCTTCAGCTTAGAGTAGATACACCCATAGGCGAAGTTAGACTTTAAAATTAGGGGTTGCTAAAGTCCCTTACCTTAAAATGAAAAAAAGTTGGTTGGTAAAAAAAAGTATTTATTTGATTAATTTATAAACAAAAACATAAAATATTATTTAAAGTAACAAAATAGTTATGATATGTATTAAAAGTGACATTTTATTTTGTGAAAAGGAAGTTTGGAACACGACGCGAAGCTAATTTTCTGTTTCTATTTAGAAGAATAAATTCTTGCAAAATATCTTAAGTATTATTTATTATTATTATTATTATTATTTTTTTTTTTTTGAAAGTTCATTTTCAATATTCAATACTTTTCTACCTACTATTAAATTAGTAAAGCTTTTTTGTGTCATAGTAGTGCTCAGCCAGTTTTTAATTCTCCACATAACAAATAATCTTTCACAAGTTTCTGTATATATATATTTTCGGAAAAAGTATGCCCATGCTCTGTCTCTGTCGATATAAGTGTACGTCAGAGATGTATTTAACAGGGTAGTTTATTCGCAATACACTATATTTCATATATATATATATATATATATATATATATATATATATATATATATATATATATATATATATATATATATATATATATATATATATATATATATATATATATAGGCAGAATGAGTGTAATTTTATAAAGTTAATAATAATTAGCAAATGTACCTTGATTAAGTACACTTTTAATATCATCTGATTCTTGACTGATCATCATATTCTTTAGAATAGTACAGCTTTCAAAATATCTTTATTTACTGCAAAAGTGGTATAATTACTTATATCTACGGCTATTGCTAGTTTTAGGTTATTGCATGGTAGTCAAGTAAATATTAATTCGGAAAGAATCATCATCAAGAATTATCAGCACGAGTATGTAAGTCAGTATCATGTGAACTAGATTCAATTGTTGACTCGCTTTTTTATTTTTCTAGTCTTAATAGGTTCAATTTCAATATTGTTATTTTTGAAGGAATTTCAATATGAGTACAAAAGGCATTGTCAATTAGCTTTTCTTCCAATATTTTATTTATTACATCATTAATGATGGTTAAATTCCCTTCTTTACTTTGTTGATAATATTTAATATAACAGTCAAAATAAATAGATGTGTCTAAAATGAAATTATTAAAATTTATAGAAATTTTGTTTGGGGGTGCTAATTTAAAATCTGGGGGTGCTAAGCACCCCCAAGTACCCCCCTAACTACGCCTATGGATACACCAAAGAGATGACGGCTTATAAACCTTTGACTAAACAAAGTGAAAATTGTTAATTGACTATAAACAGGTACAATAATTGTACATTTCCTTACCGTTTGAGATAAGTACACTATAATGAGTTTTTCATCGCAACTGCTGACATTTTTTGAACGTCGCCAGTCACAGAATTTTTCGTATTCCTTCTCATATGTATCTTTGGACTTTTCTGGTAATAACTTACTCTGTGCAGCGTCATATTCGTCCAAAATTTCTTTGGAATACTTATTTTCTTGGTTATCATCCATTTTTATCTGACACTAAATTAATAATTGTTTGTAAACAAAGTAGCGACACAAACAAACTACATAGAAACCACAGCACACCTAAAATTTACAACGCCAGCACAACGATATCGATACTAATTAATCCTTGAATTTTGGGAATCAAAATAAAATAAAACGTTGTATGTACCACGGGCATAATCAAGATTATAGCACTCAGGGAAAATTAAAGCTCTCCGCTGCGCGTCGAGTTTTAAACATTCCCCCTTGCTATAATCTTTCGATTATGCCCTTAATACATAAATAACTATTTTACTATCATTTCTCATACTATATCATTTTTAATATTTAAGAATACTGCATTAGGACGTGTTAATACACCTACTTACAAAATTTATAAAGAAATTAATAATTTTTCCTTCAAAATAGCTATTTTCTTTGTAGCTTAATAAATTGAAAATCTGGCCACCATCTGACCAAGACGGACTTTGGACAAAAGTTGTAAAAGTTAGCGGTCGGCTTATCTCGCTTAGCAAAATTCGCTCTGTCGCCTTCCAGGTAGATAACGATAAATACCGTTATGTTAGTATGGATCAGAACCTTATTTCGCCATCTATTCGGCATATTTGTATATATACAGGAAACTAGTTGTACGTTAAAGCGCTACTACATCATGGCGCTGTTTAGAAAACGCACCCTTAAAAACTTATTACGCCTTACATAAACACAATAAAGACTTTTTCATATTACGGATCGTTTTCAGTTTAGATAAAGTTCCATAAAAAAAAACTAGTGGAAGACCCCATCCATATCTGGATTTATTGTTTTATATATATATATATATATATATATATATATATATATATATATATATATATATATATATATATATATATATATATATATATATTATTGCTTTGCTTAATTCCATTTGCAAGTAAAATATATAATATTGATATTACAAAAAAAAAAAACATGAAACTTGTTTAGAACAGCGATGCCTGTGCCATCCATTAAACTGATTTTGGCCGGGCCTTTCATGAATATACATCTGGTCTACAGTACCAACTGTGTGGAAGGGGTACATGTCGGCGCTATGAAAATTCCAAAGTCGATACTACGACATTTCGACGGTATGGATGTTCCACTGTCTTCACTACGGACATTCCAATGTCGGCGCTACGGACATTCCATTGTCGACACTATGAGCATGTCAGTGTCGGCACTATAACATTTCGATGGTACGGATATTCCAGTGTCTGCACTACGGACATTCCAATGTCGGCGCAATGAACATGCCAGTGTCGGCGCTATGGACATCCCAATGTCGATACTATGCACATTGTGGAGGGGGTAAGTGTCTGCACTATGACATTTCGGCAGTGTGGACATTTAAGGTTTCGATGCTATGGACATTGTGGAAGGGGTAAGTGTCGGCACTATGACATTTCGATAGTGTGGCTATTCGATGGTATGGCTTTCCGATGATACGGTTTTCGGCAGAACGACATATACTCTTTCATTGTTATTGTTATCATTAGAGAAATAATTACTTAACATCCAATATTAAATTAAACATAACGGGTGTCTACTTTTTTTCTCGAACAGGAAATTTAATGTTAAAATTTGTGCATGGATGAGTACCCAGTTTGTTGTCAAATTATTTCTTGTGTACAAGTTAGAAGCAAAAGAAAATATGCGAATTAAGGCAATTATTAGAGTGCCATGAAAAATAAGACAATAATAATTTTTTTCTTTAAGCGTATTACAATATTCATATACTACTGTACACACACTATAAAAGATATTCATTGTCGTACTAGTACAAAAATGATATTATTGTACTAGTAAAAAAATGTTAGCGTGTTTATTCAGCGCTAGCGGCAGGAGTCGCTACAGCACAGCAACACAGATCATATTGAAAATTGTTATTTGACAGTTGTATCGTTTTTGGTTTGTAGTGTACACAGCCAGCTTTGGCTGAAATTGCAAATTCTACAATTAAAAAAATTCCAGAAAAATGTCAAAACTTATATGAAACACTTGAAGAAAAATTAGTACATGTCATTCGTAGTAGAACGCCCATTTTGTATTTTACCCAGCTTGCCTCAAGGTTAGTATATAGAAGGTTGCCTTATTCCCATAAGACTAAAGTAAACGGTAGTGGGAGAAGGAGCAGGGATATCGTGACGTTAACGGCAGACCCAAGCTTAGGCAGCTGTGCTGTGAATCATAGACAATATAGTTGATATAATTTGTTTGTAATGTAAATCGATATATAAGAGGTAAGTTTTTACAATACGTAATTATGAACAATATTGATACATATTTTATTATTAATAGAAGATGCCTGGAATGCGTTGCACTGTTGCTACTTGCACAAATAGTTTGATAAAAACAAAAAAAGCAGGAAACTCAATTTCATATCATCGGTTTCCAAAAGATGAAAAAAGAAAAAGAAAATGGATTCAGCGATGCCGTAGAAAAGGAAAATGGAATCCAAATTCGTGCCATATTGTTCCGAACATTTCCTCGAAGATGATTTTGTTCGTGATTTAAAATCTGAACTTTTAAATGTACATATATATTCAATAAATTGTGCATCACATTTTGAACTACATTTTTATGTTGTATTACAGTTACCAAGGAGAAAAATTCTCAAGGAAACAGCAATACTTACACGGAATTTACCACCAAATGTTTCTTTGGAACCGGGAACATCAGCATCGACTAATACAGAGAGAGATACAAAAAGCGGCAAGATAAGCATGAGGTTGCTAAAATGTCACTAGAAAGTAAACAAATATTAGCATCGTCAACTATGCCAATTTCTCCTGAAAAGTCTGAAGAAATTCAAGTAGAGATACCTGAATCCGGAATTAATATTACTGATTTATGACGAGAAAATGAAGAATTAAAAACCAAAAATATGAACATGCATGAGCATAATAATTGTTTAGAAAATAAAATGCGCCTTCAAGATAAAGAAAAATTAAAACTTGAGAAGTTAAAATATATATCAAATAAAAAAAATCCGAAGAAAATGCCGATGACAAAATTATAGATTTATTAAAGACATGTTTTTCTATTAATCAAATCAATTTGATTCTTTATAAAAAATCTAAAGTATGTTGGACGTCTGATGAAATCGCTACTGCTTTTACAATTAGATATTTCAGCAAGAGGTGTTATATATACCTACGACAAAAATTAAATTATCCTCTTCCTGCAATTTCTTCTCTGCAGAGGTGGGCAAAGAATGTTATCATGAATAAAGGAATTTTACCTGATGTTTTTCGTCTAATGGAAGTTGCAGCTACAAACTATACAACAGCTGAAAAAATTATAGTTTTACAATTTGACGAAGTAAAAGTAAAGAGTCTATATGAATATGATCAACTACATTCACAAATGCAGGTTGTACAGGCAAGAAGCTTGTATAGCAAATAGAAGCAGATAGTGTACGTCGATTTCGACAAAAAAATGACTTCCGAAATATTATTTGAAATCTCTAACAAATTCGAAAACATTGGTTTCCATGTGGTAGCGTGTGTAAGTGATTGCGGGGGAAGTAATTTAGGTCTTTGGAAAAATCTAGATGTGACACTAGACAAGTGTTGGTTTCAAAATCCAGCAACCGGTGACAAAATATTTGTGTTTGCTGATGCCCCTCACTTATTAAAATTATTTCACAATTGGTTTCTAGACACTGGATTTTTGTTAGAAGATAAAAAAATTGTTAATAAACAACCACAGTAGATAGACTGGGGGGGGGTTCTGGAATCAAATGACCTCATTTGACCCCGAGGATGGCATGTGTTCATCGACATCTACCATGGGGGTAGTTTTTGAGCGCTATGGGGTAGTTCTTCAGCAACTTTTGGTGTGTTTAGTGGTAGTTCTTTAGCAACCCTTATGTGTTTTGGGGGTGACGTTTTTTTTTAGAAGTGTAAAATTTGTTGATTGTATCCGGGGAATATGAATTGCTAGAGTACACTTCTTGTAAATGATGAACCATTCACTGCATGGGGTTGTTCTTTAGCGGTGCTATGGGGTAGTTCTTCAGCAACTTTTTGTCTGTTTAGGAGGATAGTTTTTTAGCAACCCTTGTGTGTGTTTTGAGGGTTGAGGGAGTGGCGTTTTGAGTGTGTAAAACTTTTAATCGTATCCGGGAACATGAATTAAAAGAGTACACTTCTTGTAAATTAACCTTGCCGCGCGGTCAAGTATATCATTAGGATGTGGCGTGATATTTGTTATCTGCACGTGTGTGTCCGGTGATAATCAACACACAAGGACAGTAGCAAGATGTTTGCTGCTGCAGATACGTGTATAATCAGCGATAGCGGATGCGGGATGCTTATATGAAATGTCGGTAAAAAAAAATTTCTAAGAATTTTTGTTGTTACAGGATATAGTTTGATATTGTTATCTGTACATGTGTTTCCGGCTATAATGTTTTATCAACAAGGACAGGATGTTTTTCTGCTGCAGAGGCTTGTATAATCTGCGTTAGCGGATGCGGTGCTGATATGAAATGATGGTGATAATTTATTTCTGAGAATTTTAGCAGGATGCGGTCTGATATTGTTATATGCACGTGTGTCCGGCTATAATGTTTTATCAACAAGGACAGGATGTTTGCTGCTGCTGCAGAGACGTGTATAATCAGGATCAAGGTCAGCGGTCGATGTGTGTGTGTGTGTGTGTGATAATTTTTTTAAGAATTTTTTTTGCAGTATGTTGGTGTGTGATATTGATATTATTATTAACCACTACGTGTGTGTGCCCCCCCGTGGTGTTATTTGATGTTGGTAAAGTGAGGTGGCGGGGCGGGGGAGGGGCGGGGCTTGGACTGGGGTGGGGAACGAAGTTACCACCACCAGCGTTATAATTGTATGGGGTATAAATATAAAAGAATATAATCTTTGTAAAATGTTACATTACAAGTATATTTTAATTTATTAATTAAAACATAAGCAAGTTTTTAAAAAAAATTAAAACGTAATGCCAAGTGTAATGGATAACATAAAGTGGGTAGTTAATAAACTTCATAGTTTTGAAAAAAATAGTTTGGAATATAAAGCATTATTTCACTACTGTAACGTGCTAAACTGTTTAATACCATTAAGTGAATTAAGTGCAGAAGAAATAAATGTTCTTCCAGAAAAAAATACTTGATGAAGAATATTTGACTTTAACTCTTGTACGGGACAAATTATCGGAGTCAATGAAAAAACGTTTTATTTTAACCAGTAGAAATTGAATTTAATTATTATTACAGCCAATAGTATTTAAGCATTTTATAGCTATAAATTGTCGAGTTTGTTATTAATTTTTACTATATTTATTTTATTTGTGAAGCCATAAACATTAATTATAAAGGTGAGACATTAAAATTTAACTTTTTATATGTTATTGTTTATATATATTTATTTAAAAAAATAGCCAACCAAAAAGGTTGATCGAAAAGCATATCCAACAAATACAACTCGTTCAAGGAAAAAAATTACTGAAAAGTCTATAGATGGTATTTTAAACAAGGAAAATAAGGAAAATAATCCACAAATACAAAATACTAATTTAGAAGAGGAATTAATATCAATTAAAAGTGATGAAATACAAAATGATAGAAAACTGGTTATGGAACATAAATTTTTATGGATAATTTTAAATGGGTATCTGTTGGTATAGACCCATTGAATAACTATAAATTTTTTATTAATTTATATAATAATCAATTGGGAAAGTGTGTTGCTTTTGAACCCAAAGAATGGTTTGAATTTCTTTTATGTGAAAATGCAATACTTTCACATTTTAATTTCGATACTAACATTCAAGCATACAAATTTCATGATATTGAAATAATATTTGATACAGTAGATTCTTTTAAAGTAATACAATTAAAATCAAAATATGGTGCTTTAAATTTGGGAAGCTTATCTATTAATTATTTGTTCCACTTATCTGATTTAATAAATCGTACAATAAATTATCTTGAATCTTTAAATTTTTCTAAATATTTTTACAGTATTATAAAAGAATCTACTAAATGTGAAGGAGAAATTATTGATAATGTTTATAGTTTATGTGATAATAATAATGTATATAATTTAGCTATAAGAGAAATAATTATGTTTTATTCTGATGTATTAATGGAAAATATTGTTAATGTAACATATTTATAATAAAATACTGTACACATACCTAGTTATTGCATTATTTTAATGCTTGCACATGTAAAATATTTGCAATAAAATAATATAAAAAAGTAACTATGTTTTCATTTTAGCCCTAAATATTTTGATGCATATTGGGTTTTTAAAGAAAAAATATGTATATTTTAAACAATTATTTATTAAAAAATTCTTATTAATTCCATATATATATATATATATATATATATATATATATATATATATATATATATTAAAATATTTACATTATTTTGTTTATTATAACTACACATTTTACTATTTTCAATATTTTTTAAAAGTTTAACAACATTAATTATAATATTTGTTTCCTCAATTGGGATATTATTAGTTGTTTTTCCAATAATAAATGGACATAGCGGAGACCAACGAAAATGTTCAAAAACTGGAATATCCCCTTCTTCAAAATTATGTATTACATCACAAAATGGACATATTACTAAGCTTTTTGGCTACATATTTTTTTTTTAAGTGGATAGTCGGTTGCACTCATTTTCATGTATATTATATCTGAAAAATATGTACTTACAATTTAAAATGCTGAAAAAATAAATAAATTATATATAAATTTTTACCTGTTAATACAATTTATTTTATTTTTATTGCATAACTGACATTGTTCAAAATTTGGAGCTAATCATCAATATGAGTTTTATCAGTTGGTAAATTTCAATGTTCCACACATGATAATTTTTATAATATTAAAATTATTTTTATATTTTAGAGGTAGTTTAGAGAAGGAATATTATTGTCAGAACTATTTTATATTTTTATTTTATAATTATTATATTTATTTTGAAATAATAAATATAGATAAAGATTTTTTTAACTACATATATTTTTTAATGTTATTTGTTATATTAAAATGTAAATACTAAATAGCAATTAGGGTGAATCATTCTGTTTAGAAATTAAATACCTCTGTAGAATCTTATACAAGAGTTATATTAATTAGTGCTCTTTTGCTTAATAGGTGAAAAAATAAGTCGCTCCCCTTTTTAATTCTCATTCAACATTAGTTTTACTTATCCAGCTATTATGTTTATTATAAAACCCAAGCCATTTAACAAATACCAAATCGCCCTTCCTTTTAAAATTTTTTTCAACAAGATATATATCGGGATACTTTACTTTCTGTACTTCATATTCATAAAATCCTCCTTTTATAATTTGCCCTGACTGATCTTTAAGAATATAAGTAATAGGATTTGTTAATTGAAGCGAATGTATAGTAAAAATTTCATTAGACCAATTAGGAGTATAACCTTTTACAAAAGCCCCTCTATATTTGCTTACACGCACAAAATTACCCACTTTTAGTTTTGCTTTTTTAATATTACTGTAAACACTATCAAGAAGTAATTTTTCATTCTTTTTACTGACATTAATAGGTTTCATTTTAATAGTTCTGTGTTTTGTATTATTATACTTTTCCGTAAGTTTAGGTAATAAACTTAACCACTTATATGTTCCTTGTAAACTAAACTCGCTCAACAATAGATGCTTTTTTAGTACTATAGCTTGAATAATGATTAATATTATATTTATTCATTAAATTTTGAAAATTTTTATTATAAAATTCTTTTCCTAGGTCAGTTTGTAAATTTTGAGGAATTCGATTATTAGTAAGCAAAATACTTTTCATAGCTGCTGAAATTTCAGAACCTGTTTGCTTTTTTACAGGCTTAGTCCACAAAAATTTGGAAAATACATCAATTACAACTAAAATGTAACGATAACCTTTATTTATTCTAGCATAAGGAATCATTTCAACCAAATCAGCCTGGAATAAGTCATCTATTCCTTTTGTAATTACACGCCTTCTGTGAAAGTGCACTCGTGCTGGTTTATGTATTTCTTCAACAATTTCACGTTTAATTTTCGACATAGTTAACAGGTGTTTCCAGTACAATTTCAATATATAATTCACTAGTTTTTAAGCTCATAGGACTGGGATATATTAGTAATTTATTCCCCTTTACAACATGTTTACCAACTATTATTGAGCTACGGGGTTCGTTATTAATTCGGTAGTTTAGACGCTCTTTTGGATTATTTATATTAATTTGAATAATTTTACCTGTACAAGGTAAAGTGTAAAAAGTTAAATTAGAACTGTTTATTATATTATAAGTATCACCTTCTAGTTTTAATTTTAAATTTATAACAATGGTGGATTTTAAATTATTTTTCCCTTCAGACAATTCTATTTGGAAATTATTTTTTAGTATATTTATTTTGTTTATATAATATAATTCTAAATTTTTAATTTCTCTTGAAATAAGAGGTATTATTTTATTAGTATATATTTTAGTTTTATGATGCTCGATATGACGTCCAAACTTATCAAGAGTCATTATTGAACTGTCGCTATTTTATAACTCCAGCTTCTTTTAACTCCTCAAGTATGGATATAATTTCATTATTGTGTTCTGTATGACCGGCATCACGTGATGCAATTAAAAGCCGCAATCGATCAACCAATTCATTTACATTATCCCAGTATACATACTCCACTCGTTTTTTAGTTAATTTTTTAAAATAAGTTTTACCTAACGTTGAACTTGGGTTTTTAGATATTGAAGTTACATTTTTTAAGGTTAAACTTGCACCTGAGAATGAAATTGGTCTTTTAGGAATTGATATTATTTTTCTAGAAGCTGGAGCAACCTTCCTCTGACTATCTAAGTTTGGAGCAATAATGGAAGTATACTTCTGAGATCTGCTCCCTGAAAGTTGCTCGCTGTCACTATAATGTCGACGGGCAGCATTCGTTCTTTTCATAATATCAACATAATTTTTACTATCGATTTCAGTATACCCCAATGGTGTTTTTTTTTTAATAAGAGCTCATATAAACCAGGTGTTCCGACATATTTTATATTTTGTATAACTAAATCCTTACCCACAATTTTTAACTCAGAATCACCTATACAATTTTTATCAGTATCCACATCATGACGCACGCCATATTTGAAATCAAATGAATTTTTGTCATCTGTTACCATCTCTTCAACATATTGTCGTGGTAATGGATCATAGGTATATTGCAACTCGTGCGGTACAGACGTGCATTTAATCGTTCCCGATTTTTATCTAATTCTCATCGTAAAAAAAATCATTTTTCTTCATTTACAATGACTGGAAGTCGTAATAAAAACAGTGACTCAGATACATCTGATGCTCTAAGTGAAAAAATTAAATCCGCAGTGGAAAGTGTTTTTGAAGTGTTTCTCAAAAAATACGACACGGACATCGCCGAATTAAAAAGTGAAATACGTGTACTAAAAGATGAACTTACCGAGTGTAAAGCTTTAATATCCAAACAAAATAAAGCGATCACTGATCCGGGTGCAGTTGGCACTGCAAAATCATTTGCAAAAAATCGCGAAGCAAGACCCAAGAACTCTCACACCAACACACACACTAACACTACCACAGCATCAGTAAACCAGCCTTCTGTGTCTCACATGGCACCACCTATAAATCCGTCAGGTTCTAACCAAAATGAACGTGTCACACGATCAAAATCTAAGACAAACGATAATCCAGCTGTTATCATGGGTCAACAAACTATTGATGCTGACCAGGGTCGTGCGAAAAATAATTTCTGCGGCGCTCCAAGAAGAGCATGGCTTCATATCAGCCGCGTGGAAAATAAGAACGCAACGACTACAGATCTTCTGGACTACCTGAAATCCCAAGGTAATGAAGGCAACTTTAAATGCGACAAAATAGAACATCCCGGTGACTATGCATCCTTCAAACTTGGTGTCCCATTCGACAAATTGTCAGACTATTTAAATCCAGCCCTTTGGCCCACTGGCATTATAGTAAAACGTTTCTGGTTTCCTCGTAAAAATAAAACTGGTTTTTTAGACAACGCGCCCCAAAACTCTTTCGAGAAAATTTAATACAGCTCCTTTGTTATTATCAAAATGTACGCAGCATAAAAAACAAAATGCTAGACTTTTTTACATCCATTTCTGATAAAGAATTCAATATAATTGCTTTAACCGAAACTTGGTTACTCCCTGACATAGATAATGCAGAATTATTTCCGCCTAATAGCTACACTGTATATCGTAAAGATCGTCATTTAGAAGTACTAGAAGTATCCCGGGGAGGGGGTGTTCTTCTTGCCGTAAACAATGTTTTTCGCTCAGAGATATTGAACTTACAAAATATAACGTCTGTATTACCATCAATTGATATAACTGGGTGCAAATGTTATTTTGGTATCTTTACTGTATTAATTATTGTACTATATATTCCTAAGACACCGACTGTACAAAATTTAGAAACCCTCCTGAATGCAATAGAATGTATCTGTATACATGAAAAACACGTATTAATTATGGGTGACTTTAACATCCCTGAATTCATCAATAATATTAAAAATGATAATTTCTCTGATTCCGATCTATTAAGCAATTACATGAATAATTTTTTAGCAGTTACTAATTTTGTACAGTGCAACCATATACTTAATTGTAATAATCGCCTTCTTGATTTAATTATCACTAATATAGATTGTACGGTGAAAAAGGATGAACAACCAATTGTTAAAAATGATAGGCATCATCCAGCACTTAATATTTCATTAATTTGCAATATAAACCATAATGATTATCCCAAATTCACTTGTAACGCTCTCAACAAATCTTATAATTTCAAAAAAGCAAACTTTCCAGCTTTGTACGCTGCTCTAGCCAGCTATGATTGATCGTCATTACAGAACATCACAGATCCTAACGAAGCATGCCAAATATTTTATGATGCTCTATATAACTTATTCAACACTTACGTACCAATATATAAATATAAAAAAATTCTTATCCACAGTGGTTTACAAAAGATATCATAAATAATATAAAACTGAAATCCAAATATCACCGCTTATACAAACAACATAATTCAGAATTTTATCTAGTAAAATTTAAAGAGCTGCGCAGCCTCATAAAATCTCAGACTCGCGAGTCTTACGTAGATTATGTAAATACAGCTGAAAAATCTATATTATTGGATCCTCGAAAATTTTGGTCATTTATACAGAGTAAGAAGAATAACTCGAGAATTCCAGGTATTATGAAATTAGACAACTTTTCCACAGATAATCCACAATCTATTGTGAATTTATTTGCTGAATATTTTAGTAGTGTGTTTGTAGATTATGCTGATAAACACAATAATCTTGAAATCGAACATTACGCCCAAGTAATTAATATAAATATAACTGAAGCAGATGTTTCCCTAGCCATCTCTAAGCTTAAAAATTCTTCAACATCAGGTCCAGATCAAATACCTAGTTTCTTAGTGAGAGACTGTAAAAATGTGATGGTTGAACCGTTATGCAAAATACTGAATCTTTGCATATCTACTAACGTCTTTCCAGAAATTTGGAAACAAGGCAAAATATGCCCCATTCTTAAAGCGGGTGATCCCTCTATTGTAACGAATTACAGGCCAATTACGATTATTTCCAACTTCGCAAAAATATTTGAAATTATCTTATACTCGCAAATCTTTCAGCAAGTAAAAAATTCGCTTTCGTTTGCTCAGCATGGTTTCATTCCTAAACGTTCAACTGTCACCAATTTATGTTGCTTTACACAATTTGCATCAAATATAGTTGATAATCAGGGTCAAATAGATGTAATATACACCGACATCTCAAAAGCATTTGATCGCATTGATCACACTATACTCCTACATAAATTGTATAATTTAGGTTTCAGTGACTCTCTCATTTCTTTTTTTACTTCTTATTTTCACAATCGCTTGCAGTATGTTTCTTACAATAATTTCAAATCTAATTTTTTCATTGCCAAATCTGGGGTCCCACAAGGATCTAATCTTGGGCCTTTATTGTTCTTACTTTTTATAAACGACATTGTAAATGACTTAGATTGTGAAACTCTCATTTATGCTGATGACGTTAAATTATTTTCGTCCATTAGCTCGAAGAAAGATTGCGACAACTTACAATGTAATATTAACCGAATTGAAAACTGGTGTGTTCAAAATAATTTGGACCTTAATGTTTCTAAATGTAAAGTTATGACTTACACCCGTAAGAAGAATCCTATCATTGCCGATTACGTCATACACTCACAAAAATTAGATCGTGTTGAAATGATTAAAGATTTAGGAATTATTTTCGATTCCTCTTTATCATTTGTTCCACATATTAAAGAAACTATAAGCTCAGCTAATAAGACATTAGGATTTGTAATTCGAAATACAAAATTTTTTAATAACACTCATACTCTTAGAACCTTATTCTTCACTCTAGTCCGGTCTAAGGTAGAGTACGGTATTATTATATGGTATCCACTGTATGCTTGTCACCGACTGTTTATTGAGACCTGCACACGTAAATTTGCGAAATACTTATGGTTTCGGCAGCATAGGGTTTATCCTGAAAGAGGACTGCAAAATAACGTTTTAATTAGTTCCTTTGATTTATCGTCTGTAAGTGATAGGCACACAGAAATAATATTAAATTTCCTTTTTAAAATTATACATAACAAAGTTGATTGTCCATACCTTTTGTCACAACTCTTGTTTCGCGTACCCAGACTGAGTTCTCGCAACAATGTTCTATTTTATATACCACCAGTTAAAACTAATCTGATGTTAAAATCACCCATTACGGTTATGTGCAATATTTACAACAATATATGTAATGAAAACGATATTTCTGATTATAACATTATTAAATTGCATTTCACCTAATGTTTACGTATGTATTTATTTTTATTTTATATTATGTATGTATATCTGTTTTATTATTACGCTGTAATTGGGTTTTGTACCTGTTGTGTGAATAAACTATTATTATTATTATACTGGTCTAAATACTCCCTGAATGAGGGTTCCTGAGTTAAATTAAAAATATCCTCTCTAGTTATTGATGGATAATCTTCAATCATGGGTGATTGATTTTCAATAAATACATACATTTACTACATTTGTTTTTAAAAAATTGGGGCCTAATAAAGTTTCATTTTTTTCAGATATTTCCTCGTCTTTTACTTCTTCTTTCGGTTCACTCTTAAGTTCTTCTTTTACATTGGGCATTGGTAAATTAACTGCAATATCTTTTAAAGATTTAATTATTGGTTTATATTGTGATTCTAATTCAATTTTTCTATGTAATGCACCAAGCCTAAGGTTTTTAAGCTTTTGCTTAATAATATTCCGAGTACTAATTTATCTTTTGTTAATTCTTCATTCATTTTTTAGTTTTGTTTACCAAAATTAATAAACTAGCTTTAAAGAGCTATTTGGGATAATATTTAAAACAAGTGATGAAACAAAATCAAACACCAGGTCCAGAATAAATGTTTAAGTTAACTTGTTGAAACAGGTAAAGCAATTGGTGGTACAGGGTTAAGGTCACACACCAGGTCCAAAATAGGTTTAAATTAACAGGGGCTGTTACTTGTTAAGGAAAAAACAGACCCAGTAGCAAATAACTAGCTGATAACCAGATAAAATACAGATCTGATAGCTGGATAAACAACTCAAAAACAGATATGATTAAATTTAATCTGTTGTTGTTTTATTGAACCTGTTCCAAGCTATTTGGGATAATATTTAAAGAAGTGGTGAAACAAAATTAAGATCAAACACCAGGTTCAGAATAAATGTTTAAGTTAACTTGTTGAAACAGGGAAAACAATTGGTGGAACAGGTTTAAGGTCACACGCCAGGTCCAAAATAGGTTTAAATTAACAGGGCTGTTAGTTGTTGAAACAGGAAAAAACAGACCCAGTAGCAAACAACTAGCTGATAACCAGATAAAAAACAGATCTGATAGCTGGATAAACAACTCAAAAACAGATATGATTAAATTTAATTAGTTACTGTTATATTGAACCTGTTTCAAATGTTTACCGTACGACAGCTAACTAGCAACTGAAGTCTTTTAGCTCATGACACTGTTATTTATTATAATGTACTGATCAAAGCCTTTACGATAACGCCCATTACTTAAGTCACTTTCTTTGTCAATAACCATAAATTCGTACTTATTACACCAGCAAAAAGAACAAAGATCCTTAAACTTTTCATATGACATATCTGTATTTACGTGATCAGCATATACATGTTTTAAATTAATATCATCTTGTTTAAATAATATTAATAGATTAACATTATCCCGTATAAGATGTTTGGGAATTCTGGTATAAGTCTGACATAAATAAAAACAATCTACAGCCTTATGGCGACCCATGCAAAAGTATTCTCTAATTACATCTTGTTTATCGCACGCTACATCATCAAATATAAACACAGAATTGCATTGCGCATTGCACAGCTTTTCAATATCTACATTTTCATTATATGCAAAATAACTTATTCCTTCAATTGGTTCTAGTAACATGTTTAAATACTTATATTTAGGTTGGAATAATGATTTTGAGTATATGTATACATTTAAAAACATAGACCATTTTCGTGCTCTATAAGTGCAATCATAACGTTTGTTTTACCGCATCCGGATGGACCTGCTATAATACATCTTACTATATCCGGTAACAATGTACTATAGCGCGGTTGACTACTAGCACTATCGAAATCATAATTTTTAACCTTAAAGTCATGGATTTGCTTTACAGTTTGCATTTTGATATAAATTAAATCACGAACATTACTCAAGCACAGTTCGTCAATGACTACAGAAGAAGTTAGACGTGCGATCCTTAAATAAACATGCTAAAAGTGCAGAAGAAAAAATATGACGGAAGTTTGCCATTCCGCAACGTAGTCAACAGCGCACAGAAAGCAATAAAAACAAATAGTACTGGTTCTGATTTAAATAAATCTGCAAAAATAGCTTTACGAACGGTTAAGAAAGTAAAACGAAAAATTAAACATCCAAGAGTAATACCTGTACCGAAAACCGGAGGATTCCTTCCATTAATTCCATTTTTCGCTGGCTTGAGCGCTTTAGGCGCACTTGGGGGTGGTGCTGCAAATATTGCCAAGGCTGTTAACGACAAAAAAGCTGCTACCGAGCAATTAAAAGAAGCTAAACGTCATAATAAAATGATAGAGGCCATTGCAATGGGTAAAGGTCTCTACTTAAAACCATATCAAAAAGGACTTGGACTGCATTTAAAAAACTGCCAATAGAATTGTCATCAAGGGCATTAAGTAATATTGATCTTCGAAAATATGCTAAAGTACTGAAAATTCTATTTTTTAGAGGGGTATTCATGAGAAACAATTTACCCGCAAAAGTAAATCGTAACGAATGCTCCATTGTTAATTTGGATAATAATGATGGGCCTGGGTCGCATTGGGTTGCTTATAAAAAACGTAATAATTTAGTTATATATTTTGATAGTTATGGAAACCTAGCACCACCAAAAGAATTAGTTGATTATTTTGGAAGCAGGTGTTCAATAAACTACAATTACAATAAATATCAGCCTAATAATAGTGTAAAATGTGGCCACTGGTGCTTAGCATTATTACTCCTTAGTATTGGTTGAACCATCATGTCATACACATTTACGCTCTTCGGTACTAATTCATTTAGAACTGAAAATTTTCATCCGCCGATTATACTCGATGAGGATTCGGAATATGTTCTCGGGTTAATAAATTTTGGAGTATATAACTCAATGCAGAATATTGATAAAGAAAATAATAAATTTTATATTGGAAATCATATAATTACTATTCCAGAAGGTTCTTACGAAATAGATGATATAAATAAATTTTTACAAAAAAACTTAGAAGCAGGTACTGAATTAAATAAGCAAATAACAATACTCTTAAGTGTCAAGTTAGAAGCAATAAGGAAATAAATTTTACTCCAAACGATTCAATTGGTGATATTCTTGGGTTTAAACCTCGTCGATTGGATGCTAATAAATTATATGAATCAGATAATCCTGTTTCTATAATTAAAGAAAATTCAATATGTATTGAGTGTAACATATCCACAAATTCTTATTCAAATAATAAAAAAGTGCACATAATTCATGAATTTTTCCCGCGCGTCCCACCGGGATTTAAAATTATAGATGCTCCAAATGAAATAATCTATTTACCAATTAACACGCGAGTAATAACTAACTTAACCCTTAAAATAGCAAATCATAAGGGGAAATTACTTAGTTTTGGAGAGGAACTCATCACGGTAAGACTACATCTTAAAAAACAAAATGGGAATTAACTTTAATCTTCCTGCTCGCAAGAATATAAATACTGCTCGAAACTGTAATTGCATCAATAGCAAGAAGACTGTTCAAGGGTTAACACCCATTAATTATCAGTTTTTAAAATCATTTGGGTTTAAAGTTCAATCTGGATAAACGAAGAAAGCGAATAAAATTAATAGTTATTTGGATTGAAGTTCAGTTTAAAAAATCAATAAATTTTATTCTTTACATTCGCCAAAATAAATGCTAGTATATTAAATGTATCAGAAAATGCATTATTTGATAATTCAATCAGTCATGCGGAAAAACACACACACAAACCGTATGCTTCCACAACTTTCGACAATAATGATGAAATTCGCATTCCAATACAACAATAAGACTTGTACACTCTACCATGGAATAGTTTGCTTTATATTGAGGGTAAGCTTCTCACGCATGATAATAAAGTGTCGACCACAGCTAAATTGGTTAACAATGTATTTGCATTGTTATATAGTGAAATTCGATATGAATTTGGAGGAATAGTAATAGATAGAGTTCGGAATCCTGGAATAACTTTAACTATAAAGAATTATGTTTCTTACAATACAAATGTAAGTAAACGTTTACAAAATGCTGGTTGGTTGCCTGTGTCTGAAACAAAACAACTAGTTGATGATCACGGTAATTTCAATGTATGCATCCCCCTCAATATGCTATTGGGATTTTGTGAAGATTTTAAAAAAATTGTTCTAAATGTACAACAAGAATTAGTTTTAATACGAAGCAGCACTGATTTGAATGCAATTGAAAGCAGTGATGCCAAAGAAAATATGAAAATTGAATTAAGTACTGTTCACTGGAAAATTCCACATATATCAGTAGCCGATGCCGAGCGATTGATGCTTATGAAGTATATAGAGACTAGCATTAATTTGGAGATAGCGTTTCGTAGCTGGGAACTTCATGAATATCCGCTCCTGCAAAAAACACAACGTCACTCCTGGGCTATCAAAACTACATCACAGTTGGAAACACCGCGTTTTGTCATCGTGGGATTTCAGACAGATCGCAAGAATAAAATTAATAAGGATATGAGTAAATTTGATCACTGTAATTTAACACGTTCGCGCCGTAATGTTATTTACAGATCTTTCATCTGAGCCGTAACTGATTTTGTCAATTTTCTTGTAATGCACTAAACATTAAAAAAATCATTACAATTATTTGTAAAACGTAGTTATAGAAAACCGACTTTGAGTTTAATATTCCATACTCTTAAATTTAAATTTATCATATTACAAATTATACTAAATTGAAATTACAGCTTATAATAAATTCTTTCAAAAATTTACGTAGTGTACCACCGGTGGTACACGCCGGCCCTGACCAAAGTACGTCGTGTACCACCGGTGGTACACGTCGGCGCGAACGTGTTAAGTAATATTAAGCTGTATTTAAATTCTGATATGTATGTATGTAACCATGTGAGCCTTCATTGATACCTCACGAATTTATTAATACAGCACCCCTGGTAGTCATAGATTGTTCGCATCAAAGTGAGACATTGAAATCGAGTAATGTTGATATAAGATTGGAATTTGAGACAAATGAAAATGTATCTGAAAATACAACTGCATACTGTTTAATTATACACGATACAATAATTCATTATAATCCATTAACAAATACTGTTAGTAATATGTAAATGTATTTTGTTTTTATATATACAATAAATGTTTTACAATAATTCAGCATTTCTCATTTAAAAAAACCCCAAATTACTGCTTTAAAACATATAAATAAACAAAATAAATAAATAACTAAATAAATAAAAAATAAAGTATTAAATGCAACTAGTACTATATTCATGTAAAAAGTAAAATAATGCAATATTGAAGTAAAGTGTACACTTTAGTAAAAATACATTTATTTAAATAATAAACTGTTGATAATTTTATTAAGGTTATAAACGTTATCAAGCATCCGTCAAGCTAAAACATTTTGTTCTAATTATTTTTAATTTATCATCGTTCCCCACCCCAGTCCAAGCCCCGCCCCTCCCCCGCCCCACCACCTCACTTTACCAACATCAAATAACACCACGGGGGGGGGGGGGGCACACACGTAGTGGTTAAAAATAATATCAATATCACACACCAACATACTGCAAAAAAAATTCTTAAAAAAATTATCACACACACACACACACACATCGACCGCTGACCTTGATCCTGATTATACACGTCTCTGCAGCAGCAGCAAACATCCTGTCCTTGTTGATAAAACATTATAGCCGGACACACGTGCATATAACAATATCAGACCGCATCCTGCTAAAATTCTCAGAAATAAATTATCACCATCATTTCATATCAGCACCGCATCCGCTAACGCAGATTATACAAGCCTCTGCAGCAGAAAAACATCCTGTCCTTGTTGATAAAACATTATAGCCGGAAACACATGTACAGATAACAATATCAAACTATATCCTGTAACAACAAAAATTCTTAGAAATTTTTTTTTACCGACATTTCATATAAGCATCCCGCATCCGCTATCGCTGATTATACACGTATCTGCAGCAGCAAACATCTTGCTACTGTCCTTGTGTGTTGATTATCACCGGACACACACGTGCAGATAACAAATATCACGCCACATCCTAATGATATACTTGACCGCGCGGCAAGGTTAATTTACAAGAAGTGTACTCTTTTAATTCATGTTCCCGGATACGATTAAAAGTTTTACACACTCAAAACGCCACTTCCTCAACCCTCAAAACACACACAAGGGTTGCTAAAAAACATCCCCCTAAACACACAAAAAGTTGCTGAAGAACTACCCCATAGCACCGCTAAAGAACAACCCCCATGCAGTGAATGGTTCATCATTTACAAGAAGTGTACTCTATCAATTCATATTCACCGGATACAATCAACAAATTTTACACTTCTTAAAAAACGTCACCCCCAAAACACATAAGGGTTGCTAAAGAACTACCACTAAACACACCAAAAGTTGCTGAAGAACTACCCCATAGCGCTCAAAAACTACTCCCATGGTAGATGTCGATGAACACATGCCATCCTCGGGGTCAAATGAGGTCATTTGATTCCAGAACCAACCCCCCCCCCCCGTCCATCTACTAACCACTTGAAGATCTCCTGAAACTTTCAAATAATAAAGAAGTTAGTTCTTGTTTCAAAATAAGTGAAAGACACATTACATGTGAAAAAGCCCAAAGACAAAATGTGCGTATGGCAGCAGAGCTATTTTCACACACTACTGCAACAGCTCTAGACCATTATTCGATAGGAGATCCTGAAATAACCAGATATACAAGCAGTTTTATAAAATTATGTAATTCTTGGTTTGACATCTTCAATTCGTACACTCCGTATGTAGCAAATTTTCCGACTAAGTGCGGATATGGAATACATATTGAATGTCAAGACGAAATTTTAAATAAAATGAAAGAAACCATTTTTCTTATGCGATGTTGCAATAAAAAATCATTACAAATATTTCAAAAAGCAATTGTCATGTCAATTAGATCATTACAAGAATTACGGAAGGAAATGAAGTTAAAATTTAATATGAATTATACCTTCACACATAAATTAAATCAAGATGCACTAGAGAACTTTTTTTCTCAATTAAGAACAAGAGGTAGACTCGACAACCATCCCAGTCCATTAAATGCGCTTTACAGGCTCCGAATGATCATTTTGGGAAAAAATCCAGGAGTTGTTCAAAAAAATCTAAATGTTGAAGATGTAGCCGAAGAAGAATATGTAACAGTCAATGTACTAAAGCGAGCTGGTATTGAAATGTCATTGTCCGAAGAAGATATACGTATTTCAAGGAAATAAAGATGAGATTGAATCAGTGTCTAGTTCTAGTTGTATATCAGATACTAATAGTAAGGAAATAGAGGAGGATGGAGGATGGTTTGAGTTATTTGGCTGTTTGGATAGCTAAAAAATTTAAAAATAAGTATCCAGAATTAGGAACGCACACCTATTTATTGCATACCGATCATAATTACAATTTACCTACCTGGATATCACACTTGTCTTATGG
This sequence comes from Harpalus rubripes, assembly GCA_963082715.1. Lineage (NCBI taxonomy): Eukaryota > Metazoa > Arthropoda > Insecta > Coleoptera > Carabidae > Harpalus > Harpalus rubripes. The sequence continues at coordinate 76,213 of CAUJCB010000580.1, forward strand.
AGGTTTAATAAAACCGAGTGCTAATTTTAAAGAATCTGTTAAAATTTTTGAAAAATATTTTCAAAAATTTCATGGTGAATCATTTATAAAAGAAGCAAGAATAAAAGAAACTTTAACAAATATAATTTTGAAAACATATCCTGATTTAGCTCCTGAAGAAGTAGTTAAAGCATATTTAAGACAAAGATTGTACATTAGAATAAAATATTTAAATAATTTACAAGAACAAGAAAATACAAAAAAGCGAAAAAATTATAATGATCATTCTAAATCTACAAAAAATGAAGAAAATTACAACATAGCATTCATTTATACATATATTAAATTTATAAGTATAAAAATTGTTATTATTTTTTGAAATATTTTTGTTTTTTATATAGACAATAAAGAAAATGTACTTTTGTAATAGTTTTTTTCCTGTATATTTATATATATATATATTAATACTATTTATTATTTCATTATTCCTTTTAATTGAAATATTTTATTTTAGTCTATCAAAGCAATTAATTTGATTAGATTCCCGTATACCACTACATTATCGCGGTAGAACGGGTCGTCCACTGACGTCACATTCGGCGGTTGCGCTTTTGTAACTTTTTGAATGAGGCAACCTTTCTATATACTAACCTTGAGCGTCTCTATTCTTCTTCTTCTTTAGGGTCCTTCTTGACCTCCAGCTGATCTTCATTGTTCATACTCTCTTCATAATCTTCCTTTATCTCTAGAATTTCGTCTTCAATTTCTTGTTTAGTCTCTTACTGAACACGCTCTCGTTCTCTTCCTTTTCCTCTTTCGTCTTCTTTTGTAACAGCGGAGTTTCTTTCTTCTAATAAAGACTGTGTCTGTAGTTCGTTGCACCTTCTTTTCTGTGGCTTCGGTGTTCTTATTTCTCTCAGCACAATTATTTCGCACTCGCAATGGGTTGCGTGAAGCTTGTTTGGCAGCTTCATGATCGAATAAGTATGACAGTGCGTCGTCAATCGTTTCTGGCCGAGCTAAGTGCAGTGCTTGCTGAGTTTTACTGTCTCGAACTGCGTAGATGAGTGCTTGCATGCCCAGGCACTCCAACTCACTGTCAAGAGCCGTAGGATGTGGGAGACGAACCACGCGAGCTACGTCGGCTCCAAACTCCCGAAGGTCTTCCTCAGTTCTTTCAGAAGTCTTCTCCACTTTCCGATCTAATATTTGCTTCATAATTCTCGAATTCTCCTCTCCTTTTCCAGAATTCTCCTTCAATTTTAGTTCCAATTTCTTCTCCAGATTTCTAGAATCTTCTCTCATCAAATTCCTGTTTCAGTGTTCTAGAATGTTCCATTACTTCTTCTTCCAGTGCACCGGAATTTTCCTCCGCTATTCTAGAACTATCCCGCATATCTCTTTCCAATGTTCTAGAATATTCCATTAATTCTTCCATCGGTGCTCCGGAATTTTCCTCCAAATTTCTAGAACTTTCTTGTCTTAAATCTCCAGAAAATTCTATTGATTCTCTAAAATTTTCTTCTACTTTTCTGCAATATTCTTCTACTAGTTTACAAATGTCGTAATTATCACACGGATACTTCAAATAAGTAATCTTCAGAATTTTCACCAGCGTCGACTAATGCTTGGCGCAGCATCTCTTGAAGCTCTGATTTCTTTCCTGTTGCTTCCAATTCACGTTCTTCCAGTTCCGTCCTGAGATCACGTACTTTCGGTTCACTTAATTTTAATAATTTCACTTTATTTATGTTTAATTTACACTTCGCAGATTATTAACCCCACACCTAACACCAATTGTAACGTTTTTATTTATCTGGGTGAAGTGTAAATACTAGACAATTATTACTAATTAAAATTAAGTGTTTATTAAACTATAATGAAAGTTACTATTACTAATATTAAACAATTATTAGAAATTAATTAAGACTAAAACTATAATTAACTAGATAACACTAACACTAACACTATTTATCTAACCATTTAACACTACTATTTATTTGCACGATATTACTAATTATTTATTTCACTACGCGTTCCAATCTTAGACTGCCAGTCTGTTGCAGACTCTTGTAGACTGTTTACGCGATATTTATATTACTACATACTTGTATCACGTTCAAATGTCCGCCTACCGACACGCACAGCGTCTATATACTTAACTGACTCAACAGCGTCTGTATATTCAACTGCTCGGACAGAAGTATTCTCTTTCACCTCACTATCTGTATATTTACGTAACTCTCTGTCTAACTTCCACAGCCTCAGTATCACCGACTCTCCGTATGCCACAATTCTTCAACACCACTGCCGAGTATTCACTTCCACTTGCCGTTACTGTCCCCATATACCTAGCTTCCCAATACTCTTCAACAGTACCGAGAATTCTCTTTGACAGCTATCCCGGTATACCAGTAACTTTCCCACTCGCCGTTACTGTTCTTGCACACTATAGCTTCCCATACTCGTCAACACTACCGAGTATTTACATCCACAGCTATCCAAATATACCAGTAACTTCCCGAGTACCTACTCGACACCAACTGCATACGCTCACTGCGATACTGCTGTGCTTTTCACTAACACTTTACTCTCTAACACTCCATATGTCTCTATGACTCTGTATGTCACTAACTGTCTCTCGAGCAGAGCTACGTCCCTTATATACAGCTGCCATTATTTTCTAGAACAGCTCTAGAATATTCGAACACGTAATAACAATGAACACAAAAAGTTCAGGCGATCGGATGTAATTAAACATGTCGCGACCAGTCTGTTTACATCGGCCGGCTACTAGCGCGATTATGTCATCGCTATAAATAGACACTCGCTTACAGCGGCGGCGACGGCGGGCGTTCCACGTTACAATATAATTATATATTAAATTTTATATAACTAATCAGATATAAAATGTACCAACTCAAAAGTTAGTACATATGCTCAGTACTACGTAAGAAATAAGATAAAACCATTCTTATAGGGTTACTTGCCGTAGGGGGAGTGGAAATGAATTTATTTTTTGAAACTAGCTAGAACCATATAATTATACATTAAATTTTATATAACTAATCAGATATAAAATGTAGCAACTCAAAATTTAGTACATATGCTCAGTACGATTTTGCCCTGTTATGAAGACATTTTAATGGTAGATATTTTGTGATTTGAGCAAAAATGCATAGATCACTGTCACTAGATATAGGCAATTTGTAAATTTTAGATTTTTTTTATTTTTACGGATATTTTTCAAATCTGTAATATTTAATTTTGATTTGCACAGCTTTAGCGGACTAAAACAATGTTTGTTATATGGAACAATTGAAAAACACCATTAAAAATGATAATTTAATTATTTTCATTAATAATTTCTTTATTCAGTTCTCAAAATTTTATAAAATCTTGTGTTTCAATTAAATTTATTATTTTTATATGGACGTCATAATAGGCAATGACATATTTATAAAAAAATTTAAGATATGTTCAATGCTATGTATGTTAAAAATAATGTTTATAAATTCAAAATTGTCATATTTTTGCTGTGAAATAAACGTAAAAATAAAAAATCTGGTGTGGCCAACACAATACTTCCCGCCATGTACCGCTCGACCCACAAAAAAGATTAAGCTAATCTTTATTTTTGAGACTCCTTTGGGTCTCGTAGCCGCGTGCCTAAGAGTCAGGTCTGGGGAACCGGGTTCAATCCCGACCAACGCCAAATATTTCCAATTTTAAATGGCACAAAATTGACCCCTGTGGTGCACTCTCCACACCAGCAATGAGTGCCCGTGAAGTGACGCCTAGTAAGTGCCCACACGGTGCAAATATTTCATCATTACCGATATCTGTGTACAAAGCAGATTGTCACATCCAACAATGGGTAATAAGCCGTGATGATATATTTATTTATTTACTTATTTTTGGATTAGCGAATTTTACTCTACTTTTGGCAGTTTATTTCTTAAAATATAGTCTAATCTAATCCAAGTAACTACATTTTTGATAATAAAATGATTCAATTTAAAATACCTAGATAAAATAGAATTCACTAATCCAAAAATGAGAAGCTTAAACTTTTTGGTGAAGCGTTAATTTTTATTAATCTAAATACATACCTACATATTTACATATGCTGGAAACTGTATTGATTTCCTTTTCTATTGTTCTATTTACATTCTTCTTTTTAAAATGTTACTATTATTAATTTGAAATGATTAGTTCTTTGACAGTGACATTTATCTGTCAGTTACATACATTTGAATAACTGCCAAGGAGTATTGTTTGTTTAAAGTGTAGGCTTCGGAATTTAAATTATAGATATTTTTATAAATTTATCCATAGAATATGTAGAAAAAGTATTAATGCAAATCTGTAGAAAATTTAATAATCTTTAATTTTTATAGACGAGAAAATAACATTTAAAGGTATTTTTTGAAGAAAAACTATTTTGGGCTTCTAGTAAAGTGCCATTTCCGGTTATCCGATTTACACCAAAATCTAATGGGCTCTTTCCATTACAGAAAAAGTTCGAAATACAAGGTTTAAAAATTTTCTGAATGTTAGTATTTGAGTTAGAGTGGAGGATCCACACTCACATACATCATCGTAAAAATGTTAAAATTGGATTCTAGGGACCTTAAAACGTGGTCATTTACCAAAATCTCGATATGCGATTTTTAGCACGATCCCTGTACCCCCCTTACCAAGAGTAGCGGGAGGTAAAATTTAGATTTTCGCCTATATCTAGTGACGTATAGATTAGTTCTCAAATAAGGAAACACCATTAAAATGGCGTCGTAATAGGGCCAGGGCCGTAACTAGGGTGGGGCGAGCGGGGCCCTTGCCCCGGGCGCAGCTGTATATAGGGCGCAGAAATAGGTTCTTCATACGATAATTCTCAGAAAAATTCTTAAATATAAGCCAAGCACACTCTTGGATTTCTTACTGCACACTTTGCGAATTAATTCTGTATTTCTGTGCACTGTGACTTTTAAAGTTCGTGCGCAAGGCACCCCCAGTGCGTGCAGTCCAGTCAGTGAATGTATCGGCAAAAGACAACAGAGATTGAATCCCAGGGCTAAATATCGGGCTTGCTTTTGTTTTTGTGCGAGTAGAGATTTTTCCATCGCTTAGATTTGTATTATGGTGATCAGTGGCGTATTTACGGTGGGGGGGGGGGATATGGGGGATATATCCCCCCCCCCCATGATATCGGACAAGATTAAAAACTAAACATATAAAAATATCTATAACACGAGAATCCATGACATAGGTGTTCATCATGGGAAAACAGTATTTTTCAAATATTATTATTATTAACACGGAAATATCACACGGGTACCCGCTGTGGCCTGAGCACGTCCGTATAACGCCTTTGAGTACACGCAATTTCTACTGGTGGAGTGGTGGATGGAACTTGCCGCTGCGCAGACAGACAACAGAAATGTGCTGCTAACAGTGCTAACTGAACTATCCCCACTACGGTACTCTAGTGTAGTTGTGGTTGAATTGTATGCGTCAGCGTCAGGCGTCAGTAAATTTTTGAACATAATGCGGGCTTGTTTTATTCTACAATGAGTAAAAAAAGTAAACTATCAAACTTGGCAATTTCAAAAGCTTGCGAAATTCAACCAATACGAAATTGCCTTGGAATTATTGAAAGACTATACGATTTTTTTAATTCACCAAAACGTAAAAATGTTCTTTTAAGGATAATTGAAGAATCAAATGAAAATACGTCCGTGAAAACTTTAAAAAGATTATGCATGACACGACGGACTTCAAAATATGAAGCAGTTCAGGATTTTATAGAACTCTATAGTTATGTAGTGGAGAGTTTGGATGAAATATCTGCTTGGAGGGATTCTGGTGATTACAAAATGTTAAAAATTAGTATTGTTGATTCCGAATTTTTAATTGCGCTTCAAGTCGTTAACCAAATATTTAGTTTTGCATTACCACTTCGTCGAATTTTACAAAAAGTTAACAGTGATTTGACAGAAGCTGTTCCTGTAACAGAGCATACCATTTCATGTTTAAAGGAATTGCGGCAAGATGCTGAAAATCAGTTTAACGTTCTTTTTAATAAAACAAAAGAAGTTGCTTCAAGCGTAGGCTGCGATATTAAATTAAAAAGATTAACTCAGCGACAGAAAAATAGGGCAAATCCCATTATCTCACCAGAATAAAAAACAGCAATTACCGATTATTTTAGAACTACTATATATTTACCGTTTAGAGATTTTTTATCAACCAATTAGAAGAAAGGTTCACGAACCATAAAGACATTTTTAATGGATTTACGAGTTCGTTATCTGGACAAAAAAAGGATGATAAAGATTATGATGAAATATTAAATTTGTATATTCCCGATATTCCAAAAAAATACTGTCATCATTGAAATTAAATTGTGACATAAACAATTAAATTATTGGCCAGATATAATGAACAAACGTCAGGCTTTATCGTCTTTAGAGGTTTGTAGTCAAGAAGCCTACCCGAATGTATATAAACTTCTAAAAATATTTTGTACTTTGTCAGTTTCCACGGCAACACCAGAGAGGACATTTTCAACACTAAAAAGAATAAAAACATACCTCAGGAACACAACATCTCAAATAAGTTTAAATGGATTAGCAATGCTATCAATCCATCGAACACAACCCATTTCACTGGATACTATTATAGATGAACTAGCCCGAAAACCAAGACGTTTAAATTTAGTTTCATGATTTTTTTGCATCCTTTCCTTGTACAAATTATAATTATTATAGATTAAGTCGCCAGAATTTGAATTTTTCTTAATACCCATATCTCATTTTTTCATACTTCTCAGACAAGTGTCTTTAAAGATCGATCTGCCATTCACATTTGCCCATTTGACAGGCAAATCTGGTATAGACAATCTTCTATAATAATCATCGAAAAACGCCCAGTTTTAACGTTTGTCTCAATATTTCCGGTATTTTTAAACTGCAAAATTAAATGTCTCGTCGTTCCTGACGAAATATTAAGTATTTTACAATTTTTTGCCCAGAAAGCCTAGTTTATGCGCAATAATAATAGAATTTCGTATATTAAAGGATAAAAGACTTTCCGCGAACCTACTTTTTTAACAATCGTACTGCATTGACATGTCAACAATAAGTTTTAATTGGTTCCTTAATGCAAAATCAATAATATATTTGAAGAAAAAAAATGAATCTTTGTGTTGATCAAGATATAAACATTTAATTCTAATTCTGCGTTCCACTTAAGGTCCAATTGATATGCGTCAGACATATTGATATTGTTGTCTTTATTTTGTTTTTTTATAATAATTGTAATTGAAATATACATTAGATATTGTTAATTAATACTAAAACTATATAGTCCATTCGCCGAGACGAGAGAATATGGAACTAAGACGAGAGAATATGGAACTAATTTTTGAACAGACCCAAATCGTTATGCTGGTCAAAAGAGGATAATTTTGGAGCCGAAATTACCTTTTTATGTAGTTATATTTTTTTTTAATAATAATTTGCTAAAAATAAAGGGGAAGGGGCGCAATTTTATATTCCGCCCCAGGCACAAGAATAGCTAGTTACGGCCCTGAATAAGGCAACTATTTTTCTTTCTTAAGGGTGCGGTTAAAAACCTAACTTATGATAACAACCGTTGTACGCTCTTTAAAGGCGCTAGTATTCCTTTTCTAGATTTTCCATGGAAATAAATCGTGTGTCAAACCTTATTTCCTTTTGGGCGGAGCCAAAATTGAACTTGCCATGTGACATTGAAAACATAAGTAACATTCCTCGGACTCGGATTTTACTGTTTTGAGATGGTGAGATGTGGCTTTTGCCTTCCAATATCTGAATTTGATAATCCTAAGCCTAGTAAGCCTAGTAATACGGTATAGTACAATATGAAATTAATAGGAAAACATTGGTATCATTAGTCGCAGATTACAGAAAAATGAATTATACAGACAAAAGATGTAATTGCGTAGGCTTCCACAGTCTGAGTTATGAGAAATATTCGTTTTCCGGGAATGAACTGTGTCATATTTTGAGTCAGAGTATTTCTGAGATTTCTTGTGGAGGTTTAAAAAAGACCTTAATATTGTTTTTTATTAAGAATTCCACCTATTTTATCCAAGAATCCTTTAATGTAAGGGATAGATGCAAATGTTTCGAACGAGGTAACCACGGGTTTTTTGGGTAAAGGGTTTTATTGTCTATGAATTACATTATTGATTAATTTTACGTCATGGTTGTTCTGGATTAAACTATGTGTGATAGTCGGCTTGGTGGCTGAGCGGGCTAGCGCACATCTCCTAACTCGCAGTGACGTCACCCGAACACTCGCCCGAACCATGGTCCGTGCGTTCGATTCCCGTCAACCGACAATGTGTGATTTGTCGTAAAAAAATAAATACAGCTACTTGTATTCATCACACTCGGATGCTAAAAGCTGGCCACTTATACATCTTAAATAGGGCACGGAAGATCACGTGACCTATCATATGTTTTGTCCCTTTCTCACTTCAGACTCGATCTTCAGCTCTGTCCCGTGCTAACTTCAAACTGTACTTTCGAGCTTTCGACGCACTGTGCATGCGTCAGTTTGAATAGCTGTCATATTTTTCTAGCGGTAAATTTTAATGAGTTTGCGCAAGCGTGGAATTTGTTGCTATTTTGTTATTTGGCGGTTCTTGTGCATATAGCGATTGATTGTGTTATTGTTATTCATTGTAGTGTTTTGTTATTTTTTCTTTTTGTTATCTTGTTTGTTGTTATTTCTTTTATTGTTATTTTCTGTTGTTTGTGAGTGTAGTCATTCTTTTTCAAACGATGCCACTGCGTTGTTGGGTGCAAGTTTGTCATTGGGCTATAATATAAAACTGTTTGCTATCCCATCAAGCACTGATTATCGAGGTAATATTTAAAACCTAATCATATTTGAACATAAGTAACAAGTGACAATTTGTATAGGTAGGGTAGGTAGGTTACACGTGAAAAACAAGAGAGACGTGGTCTGTGGCTAGTGGCCGTTTATATTTATGAGAATATCACTTGCTGACATTATCGATGACTCAGATTTGATAGTAGGTCGTTGAAGCCCTAAATTTATAAATTGTCAATTACTGTTGGTAATATTTGCTTTTAAGCAAGAATGAAGACGAAGACCATACTGATCGTAATACTTATGAATATACATATAAGATCACATTGTTATTTTCCATTATATTATATTGTTGAAGAATTCAATAAAAACCTATTTGATTCTTATTGTCTTCATTTTATTCTCATTTGTTATCTTGCTAGAAATGTGACAGCTATTCAAACTGACGCGTGCGCACTGCGTCGAAAGTACAGTCTGAAGTTAGCATGGAACAGAACTGAAGATCAAGTCTGAAGTGAGACAGGGACAAAACATAAGATAGGTCACGTGATCTTCCGTGCCCTATAAATGTAGCAATGGCTGAAATCCAACCGGCAGTACGGCAGTGGTAACACACTGCGGCTCGGTGAGCCCGGTTGGAAGGGTAAAACGGCGACAGCTGTATTCAAGCCCTAAATAAATAGATAGAACTATGTCTGGTGTGGTCAAGCTCCTGCTGTAGGATATCAGGTTCAGAGATTTTGATGGCACGGTGTACGAGAGCGTTGACTACTGTGAGTTTCTGCGAGGGATGGTGGTGAGAATTAAAATTGAGATACCTATCAGTGTGGGTGGGTTTTCTATAAACAGCGTGCCCTAACTGTCCGTTGGGTTTACGATTAACCAGAACATCAAGGAAGGGGTGAATTGAATATCCGGGTGTATGCTGTTCGTGGAACAAAGTGAGTTTTCCCGGACCATGTGGCCAAATGACAAACGTGTCATCTATATAGCGAAACCATACCTTAGGTTTGAATGTAGATGATTCTAGTGCCTTTGTTTCAAAGTGTTCCATAAATATACTGGCAACCACGGGGGAAAGAGGAGAGCCCATTGCTGCACCTGAGACCTGTTTGTAAAATTGTTTATTAAAAGTGAAATAGGTTGATGTCAAGCATTTTTCAATAAGAGTTACTAGATTAGACGAGTTTCTGTTAGTATCCAATAATTTAGCGATAATAAGTATGTCGCCGGGTTCTGTAGTGATATTGATTTTTTGTACATAATGTTCGGAGTTTAGAATAAATGACTCAGAATTTCCTGTAAAAGGTTTTAAAATATCAGACAAATATTTTGACAGTTTATAAGTAGGAGAGTCGATGGTGCTGACAATAGGTCTGAGTGGGTTTGTTTGTTTGTTTGTTTGTTTGTTTGTTCAATGGGGGGGGCCTTAGAGCCGCGCGTACTCAGGCCTACTGGCCCATTGTACTTCCCCTATACTCAGGGTCCCTTAACTAAGTCCTGCCGCCTCCACGAAGGTGGCAAGCCTATTGTAAGAGATCCTCTGGATTTCATGAGGCTCTGGAAAGAGAACCTCCATGTGTCTCCTTCTGGTGGCAACTAGTGCTGCACATTCACAGAGTATATGTTCCGTCGACTCTTCGTCGAGGCCGCATCTTCTGCACGAATCGTCATCGATTATGCCGATCGTCTTCAGATGTTTGTTAAGAAAATGCCCCGTGAGCATTCCAACACAAATTCTAAGTTTTCTTCTACTCAGTTGTAAAAGATCCTTGGCTTTCCTTGGAGCAGGTCCAGGTATGTAGAGCTTTGATTGTCTGAAGCCCGGTTGTTCTGACCAGTATACTAGATGTTGGGTGGTCATCCAGTTCCTGATCGTGTGTCTAGTAAAGCTTTTGGGGAGCCCGAATGCTGGCTCCGGCCCAATATAGGCCCTGTCTGAGCCCTCACGTGCCAGAGCGTCAGCTTCTTCGTTCCCCCTTATGCCTTTATGACCAGGTACCCACACAAGTTTCACAGAGTTAAACTGCGCGAGCATCTCTAGCTGTCTCCGATACTCCAAGACTAGTTTTGAGGTCACTTTGACGTTGTCTAGCGCCCTCAATGCAGCCTGGCTGTCAGAACATATGCAGATGTGCCTTCTTCTGTAGGCCTTTCTCAATATTTCATCGCTGCAGGCCATGATCGCGTAGATTTCAGCCTGAAACACAGAAGAATATGAGCCAAGAGGAAAGGATAAAATTAACCTTGGCGATTCTCCGAATACACCAGCTCCTGCGCCCGTTTCCGTTAAAGACCCATCTGTAAAACAAACTAGTCCCTGCGGTCGTACTGCAGGATAGGAGTTGTCCGTCCATGCTGCCCTGGAAAAGGGTAATATGGAGTATGATTTATCAAAGATGTACCTTGCGAGTATGTGGTCACTCTCATGGTTTAGAATGGGATAGGATTCTGTCAGAATGGACAGAATCCTGCCATGGCCCACAAAGGCACTTCTTGGAGTCCACTGCCCAGAGCATTTTAATCTTACAGCGGCTGCCATCGCTTCTCCCTCCACCACTAAGTGCAATGCCGGCAGGTTGAGCAATGTTTCTAGAGCTGCTGTAGGTGTTGTTTTCATTGCTCCGGTTATACCTAAGCAAGCGATTCTCTGGATGTGATTAAGCTGATTCCTTACTGTTTTAACTGAAGTTCTCGGCCACCACACCAAAGCTGCGTAAGTGACTATGGGCCTAACTAACGCACAATATAACCAGTAGGATATATTTGGCTGTAAGCCCCAAGTCTTACCGATCGTACGTCTGCACGACCACCAGATCGCGCATGACTTTTTAACGAATGCCTCCACGTGTTCCGCCCACAACAGTCTACGGTCCAGGATGGCTCCCAGGTACTTAACCGAAGTGGACAGACGTAGCGATTGTTCAAAAAGAGTGAGATTAGGAACGTCTATCTTCCTCTTATTGGTAAATATCACGAGCTCAGTTTTTGTAGGAATGACTGAAAGCCCATGTTTTGTGCACCAATTCTCTACAACTGACAGAGCCCGCTGAGCTAGCTCGTTAACAGTTCCAGGGAATTTGCCAGTTACTAGGATAGCTAAATCATCAGCATATCCTTGAGTATAGAAGCCCTGATTGTTCAGAGCCCTAATCAATTAATCGATTACTAAACACCATAACAAGGGTGAAAGTACTCCTCCCTGAGGACAACCTCGATGAATGTTCATTCTAACCTTAGTGTCTTTTAAGGTTGCTGTTACTCTGCGCTGCGTGAGCATGGAGCCAATCCACTACACGAGTGTGGAATTGAAACTCCTCGCTCTTGCGGCTGAGCAGATGGATTCTGAAGAAGTATTGTCAAATGCTCCTTCGATATCAAGGAACATGCCTAGAGCGAGCTCCTTTTCCTTGAGCACCTTCTCCAACCTAAAGATCAGATGATGAAGGGCCGTTTCGGTAGATTTGCCAGCCTGATAGGCATGTTGATTGTTGTGAAGTGGCCTTTCTTTCAAAGCCCTATCACGAATATATCTATCTATCAGTCTTTCCAGTGTTTTGAGTAAAAACGAGGTCAGGCTAATTGGACGGAAGGATTTCGCTTGGTCGTATGCTGTACGGCCAGCTTTTGGAATGAACACGACCTTGGCTTCTCTCCACGGTGTAGGAACATACCTGTGGGCAAGACAAAATCGGTAAAGCTTACAAAGTGGTCCTGCTAATGTTGCGAGGCCCTCTTGTAATAAGGCAGGGAATATGTTGTCATATCCCGGTGATTTGTACGGAGCAAATGTTTTAATCGCCCAGCATACCTTGTTATAGCTTACCACTTCTCGAGAGACCCGCCAGTCCTCTCTGGTAGGTCTATAATACGTGTCTCCTTCCGAAGTAGTGGTACTCTCTGTACAGCCAGGAAAGTGCGTTTGGAGTAGAGTTTCCAAAGTTTCTCTGTTTGAGTCCGTATAACTACCGTCAGGTCGTTTAACAAACTCTAATTTGCCTTTAGGATCCCTTGCAAGAGCCTTTTGTAACCTCGCCGCCCTGGGCATGGATTCCATGTCCGAGCAGAAAGATCTCCAAGACTCCCTTTTAGAGTCTCTAATGGCCTTTTTGTAACTGCGTTGGGCCTGTTTGTATCATTCCCTGTCTGCAGTGCTATTTGTTCTCGACGCCTTATTTAAAAGACGTCGTGTTTCTGCTCTGAGTTGCCCTAGTTGATTGCTCCACCAGGGTACTTCTTTGGTTATTTTCCTTGTTTTAAGAGGACAATTGTCTTCGTACGATGTCAAAATAGCTCGTTGAAGTACATCAAGGGCCGCTTCTACACCATGTACGGTTCTCCATTCGCCAGGAATTTCTCTGACCCTTCCCGCGAGGTCCTCCCTGTATGAGTCCCAGTTGGTGAGTCGTTTGTTCCTGTATGTGATCGTTACTTTATCGGCCTCCAACCTGAAACAGATATGTCTGTGGTCAGATAAGGACGGCTCCAAAGAAACGTGCCAGTCATTTATTTCACTTGCTATGCCTAAAGAACACAGAGTAAAATCCATGGTCTCCTCCCGTCTACTTGTGACGAAAGTGTGTCTACTACCTCGATTTAGAATTTCTAAATCAGTGGTTGATAGGTACTCAAGAAGGGCTTGTCCGCGCGGGTTAATGTTCGTGCTCCCCCATGCAGTATGGTGCGAGTTCGAATCGCAACCTGCGATTAGACTTTGATTCTTGGTCCTGCAGTATTCTATAAGTTCCGCCAGCTCCTGAGAGGGTGGAAGTGATGTTGAATCGTAGGGTGGGTAGGCGGAGCATACTACGACGTCTCGATGCTCCTCCCCTGCCTTGTAACGAACCAGGACCGCAACAAGGTCTCTAGAACAGAAATCTGGCAGCAACGATGCATTTAGATGTCTTGCGACATAAACGCATGTTCTTGGCCGTGAGTCATTGGTGCAGTAATAAAGTGTCCCAAGATGGGTATCTATACACTTAATCATCCCCTTATCAACATAAGGTTTTTGAATCAGCAATATGTTTGTGTGCAACATTGTCAGCTGACGACTGATAACAGCAGAGGCAGCGATGCAATGTTGCAAGTTACTCTGAATAAAGCTAAGTCCTTTATCAGCCATGAGTGGTCGAGGGCTCCGCTTCGTTTTTCTTTTCGGTCTTTCCGAGCACCTTCACAGACGCCCTAGAAATCCCAAAAAATGGTCGGAAATCGACAGCCTCCAAAGCCTTCAAGGAGTCACTGTCCACTCCCAGAATAAGCACTGGCCCCTTCTGATCGTAGACCCGCCACCTCTCGACCCGGAGTCCCTCGTTTCCTCGTTTAAGCAGGTTTAAGGCCTGTTTCGGTTCCCTCGCGGGACCCGGAACGAGCACAGAAACCCGCTGGAGTTGGTCTGAGTGGGTAATCCTGTTTGTAAATTTTTGGTAAAGACGTGGAGGTTTGGAGGATTTGGGTACCTACAATACGTTTTTGAATGTCTGAATTTTTAATAAGGGCGGTGATTTCACGTTAAATTTTAGCTGTAGGGTCACGTTTAAGTGGAGAATATGATTTTTCCTGTAGAAGCGCCAGAACCTTCTCATCGTACGTGTTACGATCCATAATTACTGTAGCATTACCTTTATCCGCTGCAACAACAATAATATTGGTGTCTGATTTCAGGTTTTTCAGAGCTAACCTTTCATCCCTACTAATATTAGATGGTGGTGGTTTGAAGTTTTTGATACATTTCACAACTTCCATACGTACAGCGTCGCTAGCTTCTTTAGGTAATTTCCTAATGGAGGATTCGATAGAGCTGACTAAGAATTGTTGGGCCGGCAAGTAACCCTTGTGTTTTCCCTTTCAATTTCTTACCTCAATAATAACCGACAGATTATAAATTTCCAATGATTGTAAAGCTGTTCTTTGGAATATGCCGTCCTTATTAAACTTATTTAGATAAATATATTTCAAATAAATTGCATTAATGTAAATAATATGATTAAAATTTATAAAAAGTACTATATTTATATCAACAATTCATTTTACTATATGGGGAACTAAAAATGATACTATTTTATTCGGTTTATCAGAGTTATTTGCCTATGTACCAAAATAACTATACGATGAGGCGTTGATAATATTTATTATGCATGAAGAATAATAATATGCTTACAATTTATAAAAATGGTACAAAAATGAAGAATCTAATTTATTTGTTGAAATAATAGAAAGGGACAAAATATTCTGGAAAGAGAAAATGGAAAAAAAATTAATAAATATTTATAAAAACTGTTACAAGAAATTATTAATAGTAAGAGAAAAATGTAAATAATATTACTTATAATAATATTATTAATATTATTAATTTTATAATATAATAATATTAATATTATTATATTATATTATTAATATTATTAATAATGTACTGTACTGATGAGAGGTTTCTGACACTGTGAAGTATACTTGATAGGAATTTTATTGGATAGAAGCTTCATAAGTTGTTTTAATTTGTTATTGTTGGAAATACAATTAGACGACTTTTCGGCACACGGTTATGGCCATTTTCAAGTAAACAATGTTATATTACATTTAGTCAAATTTAAATTTGTTAATTTATAGAATTTTTTTTTTTATATTTCAAACCTTGTTTATGAGTTTGATTTTCACAACCTGCGGCAGGTTGGACAATCAACAGTGACTGAGCCAACTATGTTATATTACATTTAATCATTTTTTTTCCTGTAATGTAACTAATTTAATTTTTACTAAATGTAATATATATAAATAAATAAATAAATATATCATTACGGCTTATTACCCATTGCTGGGTGTGCCAATCTGCTTTTGTACACAGATATCGGTAAGCGCCCGCACGGTGCGAATGTAATATAACATTGTTAACTTGAAAATGACCATAACCGTGTGCCGAAAAGTCGTCTAATTGTAAATAATAAAAAATTTAAACAACAAGCTTCTATCCAATAAAATTCCTATCAAATTGTATTATATTACATAATGTACCTATACGAAAAATACATTTTTTCAAATGAGATGTGTTTTTTATACATCTACCAAAATATCTAAAAACCCGATCGAAATTTTAATGTTTTTTTTTGTAAAATATTTTTCACACAAATATTTTTATTTATCATATTAAAATATATTTTTATATACTATAGTTCTGTTAATGAAACAAACGGTGCCGCATATATAATTGTTGACATAAATGTAATAGATATTACAAACAGTAAGTATGTCATGCCATAATTATGATGAGTGAAATAAATTTTGTCAGCGGTGCTGCGTCAAGTTTTCTTGATTTGCCGATATACCTGGAAAACTATGCTTTCGGCCGTATCTCAATCTCTGTCCGTCTCTATCTCTCCAATGAGCAAACTAGTTTTGAGAACACATAAGCGCCACAGTTGTGAGCGGCAAAACGCTGAACTAAAATAGTATTGAAAGCCTATGGACGATATAAAATTTCCTAATAATAAGAAAATATGGGCAATATTCACTTATAAATTTTAAATAATACTAATAATACTATTCTGGTTGAAATTGCATCCTAAATAAGATAAAGTGGTTTTGAAAAATCTGGTTTTGAACAGTTCTATAATTTTCTTTAATTTACTTATAATTTATTAATTATATAAAAAAACTAAAACTTTTATGTCAATCTCCATGTTTACCTTTAAATTAATATATAATTTTGTACCAACTTGTTCTTATATATAAAAATAATTAAGAAATTATACAAAAGCATCATTTTATCGCGCCCTTAAAGAAGATATGGTTTAATTTAGATTATCAAGAAATATAAAGAATTTGAATGAATTCTATAGTCAAATATTATATTAAAAATTGTAAAATTGAGTAAAACTGATTAATAAAATAAATAATATCACAACATTCCAATCTTTGCAAATATTGTACATTCTTGCATACAATCATTACAATCGTCTTACAATCCCATGATTGTACAATCTTTTATACAAAATTGAAGGAGTGATTCACCCCTCGGCTCAGTACTACGTAAGAAATAAGACAAAACCACCCTTATAGGGTTACATGCCGTAGGGGGTGTGGAAATGAATTTATTTGTTGAAACTAGCTAGAATCATATAATTATACATTAAATTTTATATAACTAATCAAATATAAAATGTACCAACTCAAAAATTAGTACATATGTTCAGTACTACAATATATAAATAAATAAGACAAAACCACCCTTATAGGGTTACATGCCGTAGGGGGTGTGGAAATGAATTTATTTGTTGAAACTAGCTATAAACCTATAATTATACATCACATTTTAAATAACTAATCAAATAAAAGTTGTACCAATACAAAATTTGGTATACAAGCAATAACACAATGCCATCCTCATAGAATATCGAGAATTTAAGTTTCAATGCGTTTATTGTTATCTAAAGTTATACCTTGATAATTCTTACATAATAGCAAATATAATCTGTACCCCCAGAGTAGATACGCAATGTCATCACGTACAAAATTCGGCCTGTATGTCGTGTACCGCGGAATGGTTTATCACACGAATACATTTTTAGAGTTTAGGACTAGTCGACGACTCAGTGACTTCTCCTTGGAAAAAGACCATTTTGAGTATATAGTAAGTTTGTGATGAAGGTAGTAGGGGAAGACAAATGAGTGGAAACTTACTAAAGGTAATTAGTTGGCAGATTTGGAATTTAGAAAGTGAACTTATGGAAAGTTGAACTTGGGTTTGGGATTGAAGGAATTTGGCCTGGTAACAACAAAATAATTACTTTTATACAAATTACTCAAAAATAATCATAAAAACATTGACTTATTCTAACATGCAATACCTTATCAATCTAACAATTACTAATAATAGCATGGGTACATGACACCTCCCATGGTAAATTAAATCGGTTTGAACTAACAATATAAACGATTTAAAGGGGTGTGATACCCCGGCGGAGTTGAAGTTTGTAGGACCGGCGATTAGCAGCAGGGGCTGGTTGCTGATCGTTCTGGAACTCGTTCAACGCTAAAGTATCAGGGTGTGTATCACGCCTATACGTCACAGTGTCTGAACTCGAATGATGTTCGTTGTAGGAATCAGAGTCAAATGTGCAATTGACAAAGTTCTTAATGACAGGGGGCAACACTTCACCATTGCGGGGGTTTCTAGTAAAACAGAAAAATCTCTTAAGTAAACTGGGGCACCCGCACCATTTGCACAAATTCACTAGTACAACGCACAACACAATTCCACCAATGACTGATAGGCGATTGTATACCAATGGGTATGTGCCACGATGAAGGGTTTGTTGATTTGTTCTGTCAGTATTTTATCGAACTGCTCTAGTTTCCTATTCGCGTAACGCAAGACATTTAGGTTTATATTGGTCAATTTTATTGGTGTTAGTACTATTGATTCTGTCGTGTTCAATTTTGTTTAAAATTGGCAGCAGTTATCTTCTCTTATGTCTGTCAATGGTACATAATTGGAAACATTTTTTGTAATATCCCTAGTAGGTTTCAATACGTAATAGTCTGTATAGCCCATACAGGAATTATGAAGTTCGACTTGACCCGTACTTTGCAGGACGATGTCTTCAATATGGCTTGAGTTGGCGTCGCACAGGAGTGTCATGGTAATTGGATTCTGCAGAACGTATATCCACTTATTGTTGTTAATATAATACCAAGTCTCAATATTGGCCTTAATGTTGACGGTTTCACAATCTTGTGGGATAGCCTTTAAATGGGACGAAAGAAGTTGGGTCTCGCAGGAAATCTGGTCGGTTCTTTTTGTCGTGTGGATGTCCTTACATAGGTATTCCTGATTTTCATACTGGTTGCAACTGTTCAGATCTTGTAATAGGGTGAAGTATGTTTTGGACTGAGATAAAAGAAGATAGAGTTTTTTTTGGTTGGATATAAGAATATATAGAAGTGTTTCCGTGTTGAATCGGAAGTGGAATGAGATTAAAGATAATATAATTTGTTTTATCTACTAAGGGAACTTTTATTGCAAAAATGACTAAAGCATTTACTGAAAATACTTGTAGTTCTAGAATTTTGTAATAAATATGAATATTTTCGTTATTAGCCTCTACTGGAAGATCAAATTCGCCTTTGTAATTACTTTACTCATTAAATAGTAATTTCGGTGTTATAACAAAGGGTGACAACACGCCGTGTTTGCCCAAATTGACAGCGCTTTTAAATATGTCTAATTCTTTTAAAATTCTGTTAGTTAGAGACGACAGTGTGAAAATTTGTTGTGCAATGTTCGATTCTAAAGTTAATCTGTCGATTTCAGAATTATATCTAGCGGACATGTTATTTATTATCTCGATATTTTTATTCATTACGTCCTCGTTTTGTTTTAACGCGATTACTGAACTATTGAAGTTACTAATAGTGCTAGAAATAATTTGTATTTGCGACTTTAATAAGGTTTGGGTCTGCTTGTTATCGTTCAAAAGTTCATCTATACTAGTTGAATAAAATTCTGCATCAGCTGAGCTAGGTGTCCCAAACAACCATTTCAATGCGTAAGATATTCCCTTAATTAGGCCTCTTCGTTTTCGAATAGAATGTTCATGACCCGAAATTTGGAACAATATTTCGTACTTGCTTTCAATTTCTTTAATTTGTTCATAAATAATTTTCAAGGTATTCTCGCAGTGAAAACTAACATGATTCTGCTGTGCTTCATTATTCAATGCATTCGAACAAGAACCGAGGGTTAATTTATAGAAATTTTTTAGAACAGAATAGCTGTGATGAACGTGTGTAAGATTTATAGGTGAAACTAAACTTAGATACGAGCTACTAATTTTACACGTACCCAAATTGTTGTAAAATATGCCACTAGAGGAGTTAAATTCATTACTTGTGTAATAAATAGATATGATGGATGGTAAAAGAAGGACAGAAAGGATGATTTTCTTAATCATCTGAAACAAAGTGTTTCGATAAATTAGTATGGTATTTCTTTATTTTGTTATTTATTAATATTACGGTATTGTTAGGAAGGGTGTTTACTATTTTATAAAGTCCTTTAAAATTAGGCGATAACTTTTTGCTTAAATTTGGTTTAGTTTGTTTATTATAAATGTAAACTTTGTCGTTCACCTTA
The DNA here is from genome assembly GCA_963082715.1 of Harpalus rubripes. Taxonomy (NCBI): domain Eukaryota; kingdom Metazoa; phylum Arthropoda; class Insecta; order Coleoptera; family Carabidae; genus Harpalus; species Harpalus rubripes. Next base: position 96,206 of record CAUJCB010000580.1, read on the forward strand.
AATTACTTTGGGTTTATTTTCCTATGATAATACTGTTTATTTGTTCCTTTGAATTTATTAAATTTTCCCTTGAAATTTTAAATGAAATATTTAATTTGTTTTGAATAGATTTACTATAATCGTCGTAAGTATACAATAATTTAGATTCTTGCTTTATGGATGACGGAAGGTGAGCTTTACGACCAAATAAAAGTTCATAAGGCGTGAAATTTGTGGATTTATGGATCGAATTATTGTAGCTAAACATCGCGAATTGGATATACTCGTCCCAATCGGACTGGTCTGCTTTAATATAGTGTTTTAGGTAGTCCTTAAGAGAGTTTACTATCATGATTTTCTTCTAGAATCTTTTTTATTTCATTTGAATTTTCAAGAGTTATTTTTCGATTATAAATCTTTATTTTATTATTTTGAAATATGAATCTTAATAGGGTAGATAACTGGATTTCTTTAAGGTAACTATTTTTTTCAGAAGGAACAAAAACAAAATTATCGTTTTTAATGTAACCCTTTGCATTTTAGACTCGTATAAGTTTTTTAATTCAAGTTTATCGAAATGAAGATTTATTGGACAGATTAAGTATATAGTTTTGAAATCGTTTTTCAATTTCGAAACTCCGTTCATACAGGGTTTTAATTTATTGATATCGAAATTATCGTGGATATAACTGTAAAGTGTATCGGTTTCATCTATATCTTGAGACCAAGGGGATCTTTGATTGAATTTGGTTGCGAAGTTTCCTTTTCGAATATTTCGATATTTGGATTCGATTGATAATAAGAGATAAAATCGTTATATGATCTTGGTGGTTTTATAATGAAATGAACGTCTTCTGCTTGTGGCACTAACCGCGATAATCCATCTGCATTGGAATTCACTCTACCCGGTTTATATTTGATTTCATATTCGTACTCGTTAAGCCTAAGACGCCATCGGACTAATTTAGATGATGGGTTTTTGCAATTAAAAAGCCATTGTAATGGTCGGTGATCCGTGTAGATTATGAATTTTTTTCCGTATAGATAAGTTCTGAAATGTTCAGCCGAATTTATTATAGCCAAAAGTTCCTTTTCGGTCGTTGAGTAATTTTGTTCGGCTTGGTTTAGTGTTTTCAAATAATATGCGACCGGTAAGTCGGAACCATTTATTTTTTGTGATAGAACCCCACCTATTCCTACGTTGGAAGCATCAGTGGTTAAAATGAATTGTTTCTCGAAATCTGGGTACTGTAATATTGGTGACTCTACTAATTTTTGTTTCAAATTTTTAAAGGATTTATCTTGATCGGGTCCCCATTGAAATCCAACATTGTTTTGCAATAATTTTGTTAAAGGTTTGGTAATGGTTGAATAATCTTTTATAAATTTTCGATAGTAACCTGCTAGACCTAAAAACGATTTTATTTGTTTCAAATTTTGGGGCGGTGCTATACGATTTATAATGTCTATCTTCCTTGGATTGGGTTCAACACCTTTATCGGAAATTACGTGCCCTAAGTACTCGCAGCTTTTCTTTAAAAATTCGCATTTATCAGGTTGAAGTTTTAGATTATTTTCCCGTAATCTATAGAAAAAATATTTTGAAGTTTGCGGTTATGATCATCAAGGTCACTTCCGTATAAAACAACATCGTCGAAGTATACAAAGCATTGAGTGTTAGTAAGTCCGGTAAGTACATTATTCATGATTCGCTGAAATGTAGAAGGAGCGTTTTTTAATCCAAAAGGCATACGTGTAAATTCGTAATGTCCTTGTGCAGTATTAAATGCGGTTTTTTCGATATCTTTAGGGTGCATGGGGATTTGGTGGAATCCGCTCGCGAGGTCAAGTGTAGTGAAATATTGAGCATGCCCTAATTGATCCAAAATATCGGTTATATTAGGAAGTGGGTAAGCATCACCTATTTTTTCATTTAACTGTCTATAATCTATGACAATACGCCACTTACGTTCACCGGAAGAATCAAGCTTTTTAGCCACGACCCAGAGTGGACTTGACCAAGAACTAATAGAAGGTTTTATAATTCCTTGAGCCAACATTTTTTCGATTTGTTTATTAACTTCGTTTTTATGAATTTGTGGAAACCGATAAGATTTAGCTTGAGTCGGAATATCATCAGTTGTTCGAATTTCGTGCGACGCTGCTGTTGTTTTACTCAGTTTATCCGTTGGTAAATGAAATATATCATTAAATTCCGAACAAATATCTGAAATCGCGCGTTTTTCTTCGTCGTTTAAGTGATCTAATCTAAGATTTTGCCACAACCTTTGTAATCTACTTTGAGGATCATTGCTCGCGTCATCGGTGGTTAATTTAAAAATGTTTCTTTCATTTGAAATAGGCTCTATTGATAACACTGGAATAGGTACTGTTTACGATTATAACTAAAGATGTATTATCGTCGAAAACCTTAACAATAGCATTTGGTATTAATAAGGATTTTTCAATAGTTTTTGAAGAAATTATCCCTTCCTGGATAGAATCAGGATTGATTTATGTTATAGGTATAATTGTTTCACTCCTTGGGTTAACGGTTATTGTTGAAATTGAATGCTGAGGGGTGTTACAATTTAGCGGTATGGAGAATGGGATGGATTCAAAAGATATAGTGGAATTGCAATAATCGATTTTTGCTTTTTCTGTTCTTAGAAAATCGTCGCCGAATAACCCATCAAAAGAAATGTTAGCGGTTGAATCTAATAATTGAAAATTTGCATTTAAGACTGTCGTGAGTTTGGAGTTCTAACCTGATTTCACCTAATGTATAAACAGGCGAATTTTGAGACACTCCGTTTAAAATAATTGAATTATCGTTATTGATTTAATAATTAGTTATACTAGATGCTTTAATTAATGATACAGAAGCTTCAGTGTCGACTAGAAACTTTAATATTTTATCGTCTGATATCGAATGATCTGATTGGAATATAAGTCAGGTCATTACTATATAGATACGGATTTGAAATATCCATACTATTAGATTCTGGAATTCTATTGTTGCTTGTTCCACTGAAATTGGAGGATTGGGGGAGTGGCTGGCATTTTGAAAATTTTGATTATTGTTAACGTTTCCTTGATAAGAAATAATTTGGGGGTTTGAATTTTGGCGAGACGATGACAAATTTTGATTATGATAATTAATATTGCTAACGTTTCCATGGTTAGAATTTAATTGGAGATTTGAATTTTGGCGAGACGATGCTAAATTTTGACGAGAGAACGAGGTGTGTTGACGAGGGAAGGGAGTACGAATATTTTGCTGAGAGGTATTTTGATTATGAAAAAGGTTTTGTCTAAGAATATTATTATGTTGGCGTTTCCTACAATTTGATATTTCATGTCCGAAATTTTACAATATCTGCATTAAATATTGGATTCATTTTGCGTAATTAATGGTTCGTTTGATTTATTAGCGAAATTTATTAGTTTCACCTGAGCACGATAATTATTACTTTTTACTTTGTTCTGATAGCAATTATTTGTAGTCTTTGGCGTCCCTGAGACAGCTAATGAGAACACTGAGGAAGTTGTGCTCCGTGTATTCAGTGACAATTTAAAAGTGGCAGTGAATCCTGAACAAATAGACCGATGTCATCGCACAGGTAAAATGAACTCAATTCCGAACAACCAGTCCAAATCGCGTCCCATAATTATAAAATTTGTATCATATAAGACAAGAGCTTTAATTTTACAAAATCGTAGAAAACTGAGGGGTACTAAGATCACTATTAAAGAAGATTTGACCAAAAACAGACTTCAGCTTTTGAAGCTGGCTTATGAAAAATATGGGTTTAAAAATGTTTGGTCAAATGATGGTATAGTGTTTGTAAAAATTAATAATATTATTAAAAAAGTGACACTATCTGATTTTATGTAGAACTTATATTTATAATTTTTATATTATATACATATATTTATAATTTTTCATTTAATTGGAGCGTCAGCGTATACATGATATACTTATTTGTTATCTCGTAACATTATTTCTAACTTTATTATTTCTTATTTTATTCTATTTGTACTCACAAAGTAACTTAACTTTATTTTTTCATTGGATTTTTAACAAATCTTTATACTTTATTTGCTTGTTCCCACAGTATATTAATTACTCAAATCAAAGGTCATTGCACCTTAGTCGTCTTATTTTTAGTTTTAACAAGTTATTTTATATTTGTAAATTTATACACTGTGAACTTTTTACTGTACTTTTGAAACACTCTTTCATTTTTATTCTTTATAATGAATATTTACTACCAAAATGTTAGAGGGCTGAATACCAAGCTTGAAACATTTTACAATAATTGTAGTTCACTTGATCTTGATATAATATGTTTATCTGAAACCTGGCTGTCTAGTAGTGTGAATTCTTCTGAATTACTTTCACCCAACAACTACAATGTCTACAGAAAAGACAGAGATGGTACCATAGGTGGTAAGAAACGTGGTGGAGGTGTATTGTGCGCTGTAAGTAGTAAATATAAATCTATGCAAATTCAACTTGATATTAATCCTAATTCTCTTTCTGATCTTCTATGTATAAAATTATTTATTTCTCCAAACATCGTTATATATGTAATTGTAGTTTATATTCCATCGCCTACTTCTCTTGAGCAATTGAATTATATTAGCGAATGTCTCGAATCTTTCCTACCATTATTAAATAATAATTTTATAATTGTCGGTGATTTCAATATTACTAAACTTATCGATTTTGATCTATATGGATACACCGACAATATTATATCTAATTTTGAAAATATTCTAGCATTCCTAAATGCATCCCAGTTTAACCATATTACTAATTCTAGTGATCGTATATTAGATATTGTTGTAAGTAATAAGTCTTGTGTTGTTGAACACGATATCGATCCTATTGTTGATGAAGACTCACACCATCCAGCTCTGTCTATTATCTTTTCTTGCTCTACCTTTCTTAAACTTCCTTGCTCCACTATAAATACCTCGAACACCTCTTACAACTTTCGTTCTGCTAACTTTGAATTACTATACAACTTATTATCTGAAACCAATTGGGACTGTCTTCTAGCATATGAAGATGTTAATACTGCCTTTACTAAATTTTATGAAATATTATATAATATCATGAACTTGTGTGTACCTCTGTCAAATAGAAAGTCTTCCAAATATCCTCCATGGTTCAACAGTCAAATAATAAAAAACATTAAACTTAAATTTGAATCTCTCAGTTTATATAGAGCCCATAAAGATGAAAAATATTTAAATGAATTCAAGCGCTTGCGGGCAGTAGTTAAAAAAGAAATTAAATTTGAGCATGCTAAATACTTATCCAATATTGAGAACTCTATCTCTATTAACCCAAATAAATTCTGGGACTTCATCAACAATAAAAAACGTGCGTCACGCATACCTGGACGAATGTACTTAAATGAGCAATCATTTAACAATACATCTGACATTGTCCAAGGTTTTGCGAATTTTTTCTCCAGTGTATATGCTGCCAACGACAATTATGTTGATAATGATTCACTCTCCGCAAATACAAGTTCTAATGTAGTTAATATTTCACATATAACTGAGAATGACATTTTACACTCTATTAATAAACTCAAAGCATCATGCAGCCCTGGTCCTGATAATCTTCCAGCGTATATTCTTAAAGCTTGTGCTCATATTTTTGTTAAACCTTTACACTATTTATTTAATCTTTCTTTATCCACTGGTCAGTACCCCACTGTTCTGAAAACTTCATATATATGTCCTATCCATAAATCTGGTGATAATACTAACATTTCAAACTATCGCCCCATTGCTATATTATCTAATATTTCTAAAATCTTCGAATCTATTCTATATAAATACATCTATAGCTCTGTTCATAATTCCATCTCTGTTCATCAACATGGCTTCGTTACCGGTAAATCAACTACCACAAATCTTATGAACTTCACGGAGTTCACCTTAAACTCATTACATGATAACTGTCAAGTGGATGTAATTTACACAGATTTTTCTAAGGCATTCGATACTATAAATCATAATGTCCTCTTAAGTAAGCTAGATAAAAAATATAATTTTTCTCCCAATTTGATTCAACTTTTTTCAACATATTTAAAAGAACGACAAATGTCTGTGCGCTACAATAACTTCAAATCTGACCCCTATGTTCCCACTTCTGGTGTCCCACAAGGTTCCAATCTGGGTCCCCTATTATTCAATCTCTTTATAAACGACATTGTAGATGTAGTTCAGCATTCAAATGTATTGCTTTATGCAGATGATTTGAAAATATTCAGAAGAGTAAACTCTGTCTACGACTGTATTCTACTCCAAAAAGATATAGACAAAATTCTCGCTTGGTCTCAATCTTCTAAACTATTTTTTAATTTCAGCAAATGTAAGATAATGAGCTACTTTGTAAAAAAATTTGTTTATACTTTTCGGTATAACATGGAAAATATTGAGCTTGAGAGAGTTACACAGTTTAAAGATCTTGGTGTATTATTTGACGACAAATTTACTTTTAATTCACACATCAACAATATTGTAAAGGCATCTTATAGAAGCCTGGGATTTGTAATTCGTAATTCACAATCTTTTCATAAACTCTCAACTCTGAAAAGATTATATTTTGTTTTCATTCGATCCAAACTGGAATATTGTTCTCAGATTTGGAATCCTATCTATAACAAATACAATTACCTTCTAGAATCATTGCAAAAAAAATTCATAAAATATTGCTATTACAAAATTAACAGGCATTATCCCAGTTTTGATCATAATTATAATAATTTGTTGTCTCAGTTTAATATGGTGACTCTACATAATCGCAGAAAAATTCAGTCTTGTTTATATTTATTTAAATTACTCAACGGTTATATAGATGATCCATGTTGTCTAGAACTAATAATGCTGAACGTACCACGTATAACATCTAGAAATAAAATTACTTTCAACTGTACTATGGCAAGAACAAATTATGAAATGAAATCCCCAATACGACGACTGTGCGCTATCTTTAATAGTATATCATGCAATATTGACATATTCGGCGACTCCCCCACCAAGTTTAAACAAATATTATCTAAACACTTTGTGGTTTTACCAGCAAGTTTGTGAAATTAGTTAATATGTATATGTGTTTAATTAAGTTAATTTCTTATGGCGAATTTAAATTCAATTTGTCTTATTTCTTTGTGTTTCTTATTATTGTAATGTTTACTGATGGCCAATACGATTATTTAATATTTTGTAATAAATAATCGTCCTGTAATTGGGATCTAGTATCCTGTTGGAACGATTTATAAATAAATAAATAAATAAATAAACTTATGGCATATATCGCATTTTTGATACCTATCTTTTTGATAAATTGTTAAGGCTTTTCCGTCGATTAATGCAGCTGAAAAAGCTTCATTAATAGTTTTAAAGTCCCGGTATCGGAGCATCTGTGATATTGATGGATGAGAATGATAGACAAATCTATTTAACGTGATATCGTTTATCATATGCAAACTATCTGCGTCGTACCCATAGCTGTATGGACTGCACCTAGCGTTTCCGAGCAGACATTTTCAAGTTTTTGGTAAAAGTCGGAAATACATTCTTTTGGGCCTTGTTTCATGTTGTTTAATTGTTCTAATAATTGATCAAATGATTTTTTATTTTGATAAAGCGTTAATAATAAATCCGATATTTCTGACCAGGTAGTCAGATTACAGAGAATACCTACCTGCTCTCTAGCTTTTCCCGTAATTTTATTTCTTATGTATACAAACAATACATGATGTTGTTCAGGTTTTGCTAATTCAAAGACATAATCTACCTGCTTAATGAACTGGCGTAATTCGGACTGATTTCCACAAAATGATTTTTCAGGCATTAATTTGACTAAGAAATCTAGAGATAGATTTTGTGATAGTTGATTAGAATTTTGAGAACTAGGAACACAATTAGAAACGACACTGGTAGTACCATTGGTTTGTGGAGTTTGTGAACTTTGTGAACTACCAGCATTTGCAGGATTAGTCATGATTAAAATATTAAATATAATTGATACCTTTAATAATTTAGAAGTGTTTTGATGATTATATTGGATTTGGTATAATTTTAATACTAGTAATTATTTTTCAAATTATTTTGATAATTATACTGAAATAGGATTGGAATTTAAATGACAATTTAACTTAGTAGTAGGAATTGGACAGGATTTACAATTTCATAACAGTTACAAACAGATATCAAAACAGGACTTACCGTTGCCTCGGACAGCGAATTTCCTTTAGTTGGAATCTCGAGTTTCTCGGGAATGGCTCTTCTTCAAGGCTCCAAGTTGTCGAAATTTAAAAATTTTACTTCTGACATCAGTTTTATGTCGTGTACCGCGGAATGGTTTATCGCACGAATACAAAAACACAATTTACTTGTTGAAAATCAGTTTATTTACTTAATATGAAATTGAATAGTTTGTATTTGATTTTTAGAATTTAGGACTAGTCAACGACTCAGTGACTTCTCCTTGGGAAAAGACCATTTTGAGGGGTCTGCATAATTTGCGGAACAGACCTATTCTGCAGAACAGGCCTATTCTGCAGAACAAATTAAATTTTGCAGAATGATACTCTTGTTAAGAAATAAAATAGCTGTTTAAAATCTCCCTTGCCTTCTAAATTAAGTAATTTCAAACATTTCCATTTTGAACCCCTAAATACGCTGTTCCTCAAAATAGACTGATTCTGCGGAACGGCGGATATATAAATATTATGACAGTCTAGAATAGCTGTTTACTATCACATGTGCCTTATGAATTAAGTAATTTCATACATTTCCATTTTCAACCCCTAAATACGCTGTTCCGCAAAATAGGCTGATTCTGTGGAACGGCGGATATATAAATATTATGACAGTCTAGAATAGCTGTTTACTATCACATGTGCCTTCTGAATTAAGTAATTTCATTCATTTCCATTTTCAACCCCTAAGTACGCTGTTCCGCAAAATAGGCTGATTCTGCGGAACGGCGGATATATAAATATTATGACAGTCTAGAATAGCTGTTTACTATCACATGTGCCTTCTGAATTTAGTAATTTCATACATTTCCATTTTCAACCTTTAAATACGCTGTTCCGCAAAATAGGCTGATTGTGCGGAACGGCGGATATATAAATATTATGGCAGTCTAAAATATCTGTTTACTATCACAGGTGCCTTCTGAATTAAGTAATTTCATACATTTCCATTTTCAACCCCTAAATACGTTGTTCCGCAAAATAGGCTGATTCTGCGGATATATCAATATTATGACAGTCTAAAATAGCTGTTTACTATCACATGTGCCTTCTGAATTAAGTAATTTCATACATTTCCATTTTCAACCCTTAAATACGCTGTTCCGCAAAATAGGCTGATTCTGCGGAACGGCGGATATATCAATATTATGACAGTCTAAAATAGCTGTTTACTATCACATGTGCCATCTGAATTAAGTAATTTCATACATTTCCATTTTCAACCCCTAAATACGCTGTTCCGCAAAATAGGCTGATTCTGCGGAACGGCGGATATATAAATATTATGACAGTCTAGAATAGCTGTTTACTATCACATGTGCCTTCTGAATTTAGTAATTTCATACATTTCCATAATCAACCCCTAAACACGCTGTTCCGCAAAATAGGCTGATTCTGCGGAACGGCGGATATATAAATATTATGACAGTCTAGAATAGCTGTTTACTATCACATGTGCCTTCTGAATTTAGTAATTTCATACATTTCCATAATCAACCCCTAAATACGCTGTTCCGCAAAATAGGCTGATTCTGCGGAACGGCGGATATATAAATATTATGGCAGTCTAAAATATCTGTTTACTATCACAGGTGCCTTCTGAATTAAGTAATTTCATACATTTCCATTTTCAACCCTTAAATACGCTGTTCCGCAAAATAGGCTGATTCTGCGGAACGGCGGGTATTTAAATATTATGGCAGTCTAAAATATCTGTTTACAATCACAGGTACCTTTTGAATTAAGTAATATCATACATTTCCATTTTCAACCCCTAAATACGCTGTTCCGCAAAATAGGCTGATTCTGCGGAACGGCGCATATATATATAAATATTATGACAGTCTAAAATAGCTGTTTACTATCACAGGTGCCTTTTTAATTAAGTAATTTCATACTTTTTCATTTTCAACCCCTAAATACGCTATTCCGCAAAATAGGCTGATTCTGCGGAACGGCGGATATATAAATATTATGGCAGTCTAAAATAGCTGTTTACTATCACAGGTGCCTTCTGAATTAAGTAATTTCATACATTTCCATTTTGAACCCTTAAATACGCTGTTCCGCAAAATAGGCTGATTCTGCGGAACGGCGGATATATAAATATTATGACAGTCTAAAATAGCTGTTTACTATCACAGGTGCCTTCTTAATTAAGTAATTTCATACATTTCCATTTTCAACCCCTAAATACGGTGTTCCGCAAAATAGGCTGATTCTGCGGAACGGCGGATATATAAATATTATGGCAGTTTAAATAGCTGTTTACTATCACAGGTGCCTTCTGAATTAAGTAATTTCATACTTTTCCATTTTCAACCCCTAAATACGCTGTTCCGCAAAATAGGCTGATTCTGCGGAACGGCGGATATATAAATATTATGGCAGTCTAAAATATCTGTTTACTATCACAGGTGCCTTCTGAATTAAGTAATTTCATACATTTCCTTTTTCAACCTCTAAATACGTTGTTCCGCAAAATAGGCTGATTCTGCGGAACGGCGCATATATATAAATATTATGACAGTCTAAAATAGCTGTTTACTATCACAGGTGCCTTCTTAATTAAGTAATTTCATACATTTCCATTTTCAACCCCTAAATACGGTGTTCCGCAAAATAGGCTGATTCTGCGGAACGGCGGATATATAAATATTATGGCAGTTTAAATAGCTGTTTACTATCACAGGTGCCTTCTGAATTAAGTAATTTCATACATTTCCATTTTCAACCCCTAAATACGTTGTTCCGCAAAATAGGCTGATTCTGCGGAACGGCGCATATATATAAATATTATGACAGTCTAAAATAGCTGTTTACTATCACAGGTGCCTTCTTAATTAAGTAATTTCATACATTTCCATTTTCAACCCCTAAATGCGCTGTTCCGCAAAATAGGCTGATTCTGCGGAACGGCGGATATATAAATATTATGGCAGTCTAAAATATCTGTTTACTATCACAGGTGCCTTCTGAATTAAGTAATTTCATACATTTCCATTTTCAACCCCTAAATACGTTGTTCCGCAAAATAGGCTGATTTTGCGGAACGGCGCATATATATAAATATTATGACAGTCTAAAATAGCTGTTTACTATCACAGGTGCCTTCTTAATTAAGTAATTTCATACATTTCCATTTTCAACCCCTAAATACGGTGTTCCGCAAAATAGGCTGATTCTGCGGAACGGCGGATATATAAATATTATGGCAGTTTAAATAGCTGTTTACTATCACAGGTGCCTTCTGAATTAAGTAATTTCATACATTTCCATTTTGAACCCTTAAATACGCTGTTCCGCAAAATAGGCTGATTCTGCGGAACGGCGGATATATAAATATTATCGCAGTCTAAAATATCTGTTTACTATCACATGTGCCTTCTGAATTAAGTAATTTCATACATTTCCATTTTCAACCCCTAAATACGTTGTTCCGCAAAATAGGCTGATTCTGCGGAACGGCGGATATATAAATATTATGACAGTCTAAAATAGCTGTTTACTATCACAGGTGCCTTCTTAATTAAGTAATTTCATACTTTTCCATTTTCAACCCCTAAATACGCTGTTCCGCAAAATAGGCTGATTCTGCGGAACGGCGGATATATAAATATTATGGCAGTCTAAAATATCTGTTTACTATCACAGGTGCCTTCTGAATTAAGTAATTTCATACATTTCCATTTTCAACCCCTAAATACGTTGTTCCGCAAAATAGGCTGATTCTGCGGAACGGCGGATATATAAATATTATGGCAGTTTAAATAGCTGTTTACTATCACAGGTGCCTTCTGAATTAAGTAATTTCATACATTTCCATTTTCAACCCTTAAATACGCTGTTCCGCAAAATAGGCTGATTCTGCGGAACGGCGGATATATAAATATTATGGCAGTCTAAAATATCTGTTTACTATCACATGTGCCTTCTGAATTAAGTAATTTCATACATTTCCATTTTCAACCCCTAAATACGTTGTTCCGCAAAATAGGCTGATTCTGCGGAACGGCGGATATATAAATATTATGACAGTCTAAAATAGCTGTTTACTATCATAGGTGTCTTCTTAATTAAGTAATTTCATACTTTTCCATTTTCAACCCCTAAATACGCTGTTCCGCAAAATAGGCTGATTCTGCGGAACGGCGGATATATAAATATTATGACAGTCTAGAATAGCTGTTTACTATCACATGTGCCTTCTGAATTTAGTAATTTCATACATTTCCATAATCAACCCCTAAACACGCTGTTCCGCAAAATAGGCTGATTCTGCGGAACGGCGGATATATAAATATTATGACAGTCTAGAATAGCTGTTTACTATCACATGTGCCTTCTGAATTTAGTAATTTCATACATTTCCATAATCAACCCCTAAATACGCTGTTCCGCAAAATAGGCTGATTCTGCGGAACGGCGGATATATAAATATTATGGCAGTCTAAAATATCTGTTTACTATCACAGGTGCCTTCTGAATTAAGTAATTTCATACATTTCCATTTTCAACCCTTAAATACGCTGTTCCGCAAAATAGGCTGATTCTGCGGAACGGCGGATATATAAATATTATGGTAGTCTAAAATAGCTGTTTACTAACACAGGTGCCTTCTTAATTAAGTAATTTCATACTTTTCCATTTTCAACCCCTAAATACGCTGTTCTACAAAATAGGCGGATTCTGCGGAATGTGAGAATGCGAGGGTAAGAGGAATAACAGATAAATAACTTTTTATAAACTTTTCTAAATTTTTGTTTGAATATCCATATTTTAACTGTTTAAGTTATAAATGTCAAAATTCAGTTTAGAAATTCTTATCGTATTATGATAGTCACGACATTTGATCATTAGGTTTATAAATTATTGTGTATACGTGCGTTACTGTAAATGCCCTAGCATATGCACCCCGTACCCCTAAAATAATCCTGTCCTGAATATAGCGCTATGTTTTAAGGGAGTCGAAATTAGTTCGTCGCGTCGGGCAGACGTGTTTTGTTTTGGAAATGTAGAGTGTTTTAGTTTAGGGGCGCGTGCAAATGCCCGCCCGCTGGGTTACGGAATGTAACATGTTAGGTTTAGTTTAATTGTAAATAAAGTTTAAATAACATGTACTGTCCATGTCCGAAGTGTTCATCAGTGTAAAATCATAAAGTCAAAGTTGATGTGTATTGTCTGTGTGTTCTTCCTTCTCACGAAATCCTTATCACCAGTCAGTAAGTGTAAAGTGTATCATCGTTGAAGTAAGCAGTAATTAGTAGTAATCAACAGTATTATAAGCATTTTCTTCCGCACCCCCTCGTGTTACAAGAACGGCAGATATATAAATATTATGACAGTCTAGAAAAGCTGTTTACTTTCACATGTGCCTTCCAAATTAAATAATTTCATACATTTTCGTTTTCAACCTCTAAATACGCTGTTCCGCAGAATAGACTGATTCTGCAGAACGGCGGATATATAAATATTATGAACAGCGTATTTCGGGGTTGAACATAGAAATGTATGAAATTACTTAATTCAGAAGGCACATGTAATAGTAAACAGCTATTCTAGACTCTCATAATATTTATATATCTGCCGTTCTGCAGAATCAGCCTATTTTGCGGAACAGCGTATTTAGGGGTTGAAAATGGAAATGTATGAAATTACTTAATTCCGAAGGCTCATGTGATGGTAAACAGCTATTCTAGACTGTCATAATATTTATATATCCGCCGTTCCGCAGAATCAGCCTATTTTGCGGAACAGCGTATTTAGGGGTTGAAAATGGAAATGTATGAAATTACTTAATTCAGAAGGCACATGTGATGGTAAACAGCTATTCTAGACTGTCATAATATTTATATATCCGCCGTTCCGCAGAATCAGCCTATTTTGCGGAACAGCGTATTTAGGGGTTGAAAATGGAAATGTATGAAATTACTTAATTCAGAAGGCACATGTGATGGTAAACAGCTATTCTAGACTGTCATAATATTTATATATCCGCCGTTCCGCAGAATCAGCCTATTTTGCGGAACAGCGTACTTAGGGGTTGAAAATGGAAATGTATGAAATTACTTAATTCAGAAGGCACATGTGATGGTAAACAGCTATTCTAGACTGTCATAATATTTATATATCCGCCGTTCCGCAGAATCAGCCTATTTTGCGGAACAGCGTATTTAGGGGTTGAAAATGGAAATGTATGAAATTACTTAATTCAGAAGGCACATGTGATGGTAAACAGCTATTCTAGACTGTCATAATATTTATATATCCGCCGTTCCGCAGAATCAGCCTATTTTGCGGAACAGCGTACTTAGGGGTTGAAAATGGAAATGTATGAAATTACTTAATTCAGAAGGCACATGTGATAGTAAACAGCTATTCTAGACTGTCATAATATTTATATATCCGCCGTTCCGCAGAATCAGCCTATTTTGCGGAACAGCGTATTTAGGGGTTGAAAATGGAAATGTATGAAATTACTTAATTCAGAAGGCACATGTGATAGTAAACAGCTATTCTAGACTGTCATAATATTTATATATCCGCCGTTCCGCAGAATCAGCCTATTTTGCGGAACAGCGTATTTAGGGGTTGAAAATGGAAATGTATGAAATTACTTAATTCAGAAGGCACATGTGATAGTAAACAGCTATTCTAGACTGTCATAATATTTATATATCCGCCGTTCCGCAGAATCAGCCTATTTTGCGGAACAGCGTATTTAGGGGTTGAAAATGGAAATGTATGAAATTACTTAATTCAGAAGGCACATGTGATGGTAAACAGCTATTCTAGACTGTCATAATATTTATATATCCGCCGTTCCGCAGAATCAGCCTATTTTGCGGAACAGCGTATTTAGGGGTTGAAAATGGAAAAGTATGAAATTACTTAATTCAGAAGGCACATGTGATGGTAAACAGCTATTCTAGACTGTCATAATATTTATATATCCGCCGTTCCGCAGAATCAGCCTATTTTGCGGAACAGCGTATTTAGGGGTTGAAAATGGAAATGTATGAAATTACTTAATTCATAAGGCACATGTGACAGTAAACAGCTATTCTAGACTGTCATAATATTTATATATCCGCCGTTCCGCAGAATCAGCCTATTTTGCGGAACAGCGTATTTAGGGGTTGAAAATGGAAATGTATGAAATTACTTAATTCAGAAGGCACATGTGATAGTAAACAGCTATTCTAGACTGTCATAATATTTATATATCCGCCGTTCCGCAGAATCAGCCTATTTTGCGGAACAGCGTATTTAGGGGTTGAAAATGGAAATGTATGAAATTACTTAATTCAGAAGACACATGTGATAGTAAACAGCTATTCTAGACTGTCATAATATTTATATATCCGCCGTTCCGCAGAATCAGCCTATTTTGCGGAACAGCGTATTTAGGGGTTGAAAATGGAAATGTATGAAATTACTTAATTCAGAAGGCACATGTGATAGTAAACAGCTATTCTAGACTGTCATAATATTTATATATCCGCCGTTCCGCAGAATCAGCCTATTTTGCGGAACAGCGTATTTAGGGGTTGAAAATGGAAATGTATGAAATTACTTAATTCAGAAACATGTGATGGTAAACAGCTATTCTAGACTGTCATAATATTTATATATCCGCCGTTCCGCAGAATCAGCCTATTTTGCGGAACAGCGTATTTAGGGGTTGAAAATGGAAATGTATGAAATTACTTAATTCAGAAGGCACATGTGATAGTAAACAGCTATTCTAGACTGTCATAATATTTATATATCCGCCGTTCCGCAGAATCAGCCTATTTTGCGGAACAGCGTATTTAGGGGTAGAAAATGGAAATGTATGAAATTACTTAATTCAGAAGGCACATGTGATGGTAAACAGCTATTCTAGACTGTCATAATATTTATAAATCCGCCGTTCCGCAGAATCAGCCTATTTTGCGGAACAGCGTATTTAGGGGTTGGAAATGGAAATGTATGAAATTACTTAATTCAGAAGGCACATGTGATGGTAAACAGCTATTCTAGACTGTCATAATATTTATATATCCGCCGTTCCGCAGAATCAGCCTATTTTGCGGAACAGCGTATTTAGGGGTTGAAAATGGAAATGTATGAAATTACTTAATTCAGAAGGCACATGTGATGGTAAACAGCTATTCTAGACTGTCATAATATTTATATATCCGCCGTTCCGCAGAATCAGCCTATTTTGCGGAACAGCGTATTTAGGGGTTGAAAATGGAAAAGTATGAAATTACTTAATTCAGAAGGCACATGTGATGGTAAACAGCTATTCTAGACTGTCATAATATTTATATATCCGCCGTTCCGCAGAATCAGCCTATTTTGCGGAACAGCGTATTTAGGGGTTGAAAATGGAAATGTATGAAATTACTTAATTCAGAAGGCACATGTGATAGTAAACAGCTATTCTATTTGTTAACAAGTGTATCAATCTGCAACATTAGTTCTGCAGAATAGACTTGTTCTGCAGAATAGGCCTGTTCTGCAAATTATCTTTACCCCATTTTGAGTATATAGTAAGTTTGTGATGAAGGTAATAGGGGAAGACAAATGCATGGAAAATTGAGTGGAAACTTACTAAAGGTAATTAGTTGGCAGATTTGGAATTTAGAAAGTGAACTTATGGAAAGTTGAACTTGGGTTTGGGATTGAAGGAATTTGGTCTGGTAACAACAAAATAATTACTTTTTTACAAATTACTACAAAATAATCATGAAAACATTTACTTATTCTAACATACAATACCTTATCAATCTAACAATTACTAATAATAGCATGGGTACATGACATGTACATAACTTGTAAATTTCCTTAACGACACAATGTGTATTCCCGTACCCCCACAAATAAATTGGAATATATATTAATTTATTAATTAATTGTTTAAAATTCTTATCAAATTTATTTAGTTGTATGTTTTTTGTACAGTTTATCCATATAATTTTGAAGTCAATATTTGTAGGTTCGCTAATATACTTATCTTACTGCGTATAATAATCCCCACTCCGGACTCTGTTGCTACGATGTGACATGTGACTGTGATACGTCATGCGTTGCGTGGTTGCGAATGCAATGCATATCATTCTAGCTCTGGGCTCCTATTGTGTAAAGCGCATGCGCCAAGTGTTAGATTGCGACAAAAAGTTAGTGCCGATTGCCGTATACCCGTCCTTGTTTATATGACAGTTCTGTCAATTTTACAGTTTTGTTTTTGTTGGTTTCGTTTTTTAAATAATTATGACGGGTACTAAACTTCTGGTCCACAAAATATTGCCATTTGAAATGGTTTGTCTGATTTAGAAAATAAAAACTTAGGTTAGGTATAGTAATACAATTTTTATAATTGATTGATGAATGTACTTCATTTTTCACGTAGTAAAATAAGTTTTTATTTGTACAATAAGAATTGAAATCATATCTTATACTCAAATTCATATTAACAAGTTCTGTGTAGTTCTAAAATTTAAAACGGAATACCGGGATCACGTATAAATTTGAAATGCCGCCATTTAACGGCACTAACTTTTTAGTTCAAAAAGTAAATGTAGTGGTCGCTCAAATTTCTGAAATGGTCTATTAAAACGAGAACGAATACGAATTCAAAATGGCGGAATATGGAATAAGCGCCATTTTAGTTTCTATTCGAAAATACGAAGTCTAGTAAATTATGAAATGACAATCTATTCGTGAAAAAAAGTTTATAATAATAATAATATAATTTATTACTTCAACAGGTATACAACCCAAAACAAGTAAATGATACAAAAGCGGATACAAAATATTACATACAAAATGTATCAAATTCAGAAGAAACATTGTAAAAAGTACACATTACAAAAATAGGTGATTTGTACAGCACGTAAAAGTTATGAACAGGAAGGTAAAAGCTTTGAATATATCGCGAAGAATATCTAGGTATGCGAAAATTAAGTTTAGCTAGTAAGTCCGGGCAATCAATTTTATTATGAGTAATACCGATTAAGTAATTTATAGAAATATTCCTATGTCTAGTTCTAATAGAATCAATATTAAATGTCTGAAGTAATGTATCAGTGCGTGTGTATTGGTCCGGGAAGACATGGAAATGGTTAAACCAAAGGTACTTCAGAATTTTCCTTGTAGCCTTTCGAGTTTCATTATATGACTTTCAAAAGTGGGAAACCATATAATAATAGAGTAATCGATCTTGGATTGTATAAAGGAGTAGTATAACGATCTTAAAGCAACAATATTTGAGAAATGTTTACAGTTTATAACAATAAATCCGAACATTTTACTAACTCATTTTATAAGATTCATCGCTTACCCGAGTACATTTTGATGTAGTTATTTATGTATAAGCATCATGCACCATACAGAATTAGAATTAAATATTTTTTTTGTTATACTACAGGCACATGAATATAGGTATTATTATTTCTTTGCTTTTAATGATTATCTTCTACAATATTATAATATAGCGCATATTTTTGGATAACTATGGATTGCATTATAAAAAAAAATAATATAGAAAAATCATTTTCGAGAAGAGCATTTAACGAGAAAAATGAAACTATCAAAAGTGGAAAACCTACTTCTGATTTAAATAATTTAAAAACGATTCATAAGGACAAGGGTAAAAGATTTACGCGACATTTTCATGTAACAAAATATGAAATAGTTTTCTGGTTATGTGGATCAGCATCATTTGGAAAATTATTTTGATATAACTGTTTGGAACAAGGATTTGAAAATTTAAATTGTTATTTAGTAGCAATTCAAAAACATTCGCTATTTCTGACACTTCCGAGTTCTACAATTCTGGTTGAACGCTCATTTTCGGCTTTAAAGCGCATAAAATCATACAAACGATCATCCCAGGGACAGATTATCAAGCTTTGGACTGTTGTCTATTGAAAAATCTCAACTATGCGAAATGCAAACTAAAGAAAATTTTCATTCTGCAATAATTCAAAAATTTTGTAAAAAAGAAAGAAGAATGGAATTTATTTACAAATAGTTATACTAATTAATATTGATTTTTTTCTGTTATATTAAAGTATGCAATAAATATCGTAATTACAAAAATTATAAATTATTTCCTATCTTTGGCGCATACCCGACTAAAATTTCACCGCACGCCACTGGGATAAAGTCTCTAATTCAATTTTATATTCATAAACAATAGGAGACTTTTTTCGAGTATATGTCATGACCTGGCATTTACTGATATTTAGTGTCAATTTGTTATTGACACACC
The DNA here is from genome assembly GCA_963082715.1 of Harpalus rubripes. Lineage (NCBI taxonomy): Eukaryota > Metazoa > Arthropoda > Insecta > Coleoptera > Carabidae > Harpalus > Harpalus rubripes. The sequence goes on from CAUJCB010000580.1 coordinate 115,739, forward strand.
ATTCAGTCAAAATATTTAGATTATTTTGGAGATTGTTACAGTCACGAACATTCTGTATTTCGCTAAAAAAAATTACGTTATCAGCATAAAGTAACACCTGGCAAGATAAATTATCCACAATATCATTAACTACAAGTAAAAATAGAAGGGGCCCTAAATTTGACCCTTGTGGTACACCGGATTTAGCGACATAATATTTAGAACGGAAGCCATTGTAAGTTACATACTGCTGACGGTTACATAGATATGACTCAAGAAAAATAATAAGGCTATCATGGATACCAAAATTTCGAATTTTATGTAGTAAAATGGCATACGGTCTAATTTATCAAAGGCTTTTGTGAAGTCTGTATAGACTACATCTACTTGGCCTACTTTATCCAAAATCTCAGAGACGTATTGAGTAAATAAAGATAAATTAGTCGTAGTTGATCTGTGAGGCATAAAACCATGTTGGTGTTGAGTAATGTGGTGTCTTAATTGTGCAAAATTTAATTGTATATTATAATTTCAAATAGTTTTGCAAAATTACATAATATAGAAATTGGTCTGTAATTTTGGATAAGAGACGCAACACTGGACAAACTTTAGTGAGCTTCGAAAAATCCGGAAATTGATTAGTCGAAATAGATTTATTGAATAAGAATAGTAGCGGAACTGCTAAAGCTGCAATACAATCTTTAACAATAAAGCTAGGTATCTGATCGTATCCAGCAGTTAATGTGTTTCTTAGTTTATGACGGGCTTGAAATAAATCATTTTCAGTTATATTGATGCTTACATTGTGACATTATTAGGCTGTTAGTCATTGAATATTGAGTTGGATTGGATTGGATTAGAAGCAGACGGATTTGAGTACACACTACTGAAGTATTTTCTGAAAAGTTCTAAAATTGACTGTGGATTATCTCCAGTTTCACATAATATTTCATATTACACGGAATTCTAGAAGTACCTCTCTTGTTCTGTACAAATGACCAGAAAAGTTTAGGATTTGATGAAATAGAATTTTCAACATCGGAAACATAGTCATTGTACGATGATTATATTAAGTTTTTAACAAAACATTTAATCTGTTTATATTTGTTAAGAAAATAAGTAGAATTTGTTTTCCTGTACTTTATGTAATATTTACTTTTAAGTTTTATGTTGTTAATGATTTCTCCCGTAAACCAAGGTGGATAACTATTTTTCCGATGTTTGTGTATTGGTACATACATATCAAAAATAGCGTACAACATGTCATAAAATTTATTACAAGCATCGTTAACATCGTCACATTCAGTTACTGCAGACCAGTCACACTGTAACAATGCTCCATAGAGCAGTGGAAAATTGGCTTTTTTGAAATTATACGATTTAATTTTATCATTAGTACTAAAAAATTTATGCAAATTGTTATGTAAAGTTATATTGATTTCTAAAGGGGGATGATATACATCAATTTTAACAATGCCCAAGTAACACTGACCGACGGTCGGCCAAAAAGTGACGTCGATTATAGGTTGAATTTAAGTCATATGCGGCCGTCTAATTTGACGTGGATGCGACGGCAATGCGACTTTAATTTTTGGTCTGAAATAGGACTATTTAGACGTCTATGCGACGACACTGCGACGTTGATTTTTAGTCTGAAATAGGACTATTTAGACGTCAGATTAGTGGTCGCTATGACGACCATGTGACGACTTTATATGGTCATAATTAGGTCTATTTAAACCTTTGTCACACGTCTAATTTGACGTCTTTGTGACGATTATTTTGCATTTATTTTTAATATTATTAAAAATCCATATTCAAATTCCAAAATTATTTAATTTGGCAACTTATAATTGTTTATAACACACGAAGGTGTATATTACTTTCATTTAAATATCAAATTTATATTTTATTTTTTCTTAATGCAATAATATAAACAATAATATTTAAAATTTTAACAAATGTAATATAAATTCAATTTAATATACATTTTTATTTAATTATGGTTATCCATCATCTTCACCGAAATGGATAAGCCGTGACGATATTTATGTTTTATTTATTTAAAACGTATTTACATTTATATGTAAATGACTGTGAAAAGGAAACAATTATTTATATATTTTATATTTGTGGTACAAAAATCAAAGTGTAATATATATGGGAAATTTTAATTTTTGACAAAATCTAATAGTGCTTTAAAAGTAAATTTTAAATCTTACAAGAAATGTTATTAAAAGAAAATGTATAAAGGGATTTTCGAGTTTTGTATTCACAACTTTCCGCTGAAATTAATAGGTCGTAAAATAAAAAAATAAATTGTATTTTCTCCATAACAGATTTCCAAACAGACTCTCCATGAACAAAACAATACAATGCAACATGTCACCAAAAATGGCTACTGTTGCTTGTGTAGGCAAACATACCGATTGATGTTAAAATGCTGCGGTTTTTTTTTTTGTGTTATTAATATATTATCATACAGAAATATTTTTTTTTTGCTCTGGAGAAGAAGAGTGCCCTGTCTCAAAACGCGCTAATACATAGGAAGAACTGAGCTTATAAAAGGCTAGATATCAATTTAGAAGTGGGGTTAGGTTACAAAAAACCAAACCAAACCAAACCAATGTTTTTGTTTTGTTATGGCAAAGGTATGTAAAATGTAACATTTTTGAAATCATACTTATTACTGTTTCTTTTGTAGACACACCGTTTTCAGAAGTTTATCGAAAATTCTTCGTAAACGTAATATACAGCATAGGAAAAAGGCATAAATGTATTTTGTAGCAGCTTATGTTCTGACTGAGTTGACGACATTGTAATCCGTAACAGTAACAGGTGAAAATTATCAGGTGGCTAAATCCATCAACTTAAAACAATGGCCATAGTAGAAGAAATTTATTTTTCTATTTTAAAATCAAAACATGAACTGGTTGGTAATATAAAACAAGACATTCCAGTAACAAAGCAAAGCAAAATTTTCTCATATTTAATTAAATCACTAAAGTGATTAACTATTTATTTCACAATCGGGCCTATTCAGTAACTCAGTGGTTAATTTTTAACGACTGGTTAAAAATTTTATCCAATAGAAATCGATTTAACAACTAAAAATCCAATTCTTTATTATTTATCAACATACTTGATTGGTTACAATTTTTAACCAGTTGTTAAAAATTAACCACTGAGTTACAGAATAGGCCCAAATAATTACAAAAATAAATACTCTGAAACTAAAACGACTTTATAATTCTAATAAGATTATACAGTTCTTAAAGGAACTATTCCTGGGCAAAGATAAGTTAATGTATAACAAACAGTTATTATTTTATATATTATTGTTACATATTAATTTGAATACCTGTTAAGAATAGTTACTGATAATTTTCCGGACAAAATTGTATTTTTTGCTTTTAACAGCTAATGCATCCAATATCATCCGGAAATTTTGCTAAATTTTCGTGTATTCTTGGAATCTCCATCTCTTTTAAATAAATGTACATGTATGGTATAATATTGATAGATGCATTATTTAATTAATTTGATTTTTTTATGATTAATTTTTTTTCAGGAATTCTATGTAGGTTTAATATTTTATTGTATTTTTTATTTAAATTTTTGTCATACAATATACTTCAAAAATAAATTGTTTATTTTTCCTTGTAATTTCTCCTACCTATTTAAGTTACTTTCGGCATATATCCGAGGTCTATCTACACGTCGAAATAACATCTTAAAAAGACGTCAAAACAGTCTTAAAATGTCTAAACAACGTCTAAAAATGACGTGCAAACAACGTCTTAAAAATCACGTCTAAACAAGTCTTATAATGACGTCTAAACAACGTCATAAAATGACGTCTAAACCACGTCTGCATATGACGTCGAAACTACGTCTTAAAATGACGTCGCACAGCTCCACGCTGAGACGTCTTCAGGACGACTATATGACGTGAATTAGGACGTCACAGTGACGTCGATTTTAGGTCATTTGTGTTACTTGGGTGGGTACATCGTCACGGCATACTTTAACTTGCACGTTTCTGAAAACAAGATCTAGTAATCTATTATTACAATTTAACACATTACATTGCTCGAGGTCATTAAATGCCTCAAAGTTGACTAGGTGATCACGTATATATCATTTGTGTTAGCTAAAACGTAATTTGGTACATTAAAGTTCCAGATAAGAAGTAAGTTTTTCCAAGTCATCAATGATAGGGGTTTCAGGAATGTAACATATAAAAAAATAGAGAGCATGTTTGTAAATAACATTTACAAGCTAACATATCAAAAGCAACTAATTCAGTTTGTAGATTTAACAAATCAATTTGTTCGATTTTATAACAATATTTCACTGCTAGTAGCGCGCCACCACCACGAGATAAGTTTAGAGAGGCAAAATTTCTATCCTTGTGTAGCACAGTATAGGACTTATGAGGAAATAATGTGTATAACAAGTTTATGTTTAGCACATGATTTTATCAAGTTTATTAACACATGTTGATTGAAGCAATAATGAAAACGCAGGTACCCAAGCAACACAACATCGACGTGTCGATGGATGACGCTTAGGAGACATGTTGTTAACGTAAAATTTTCGACGTTTCTGGTCGATGCGACGTCGTTACTTGACGTCATTATTTTGACGTTGAAGAAACGTTCGACATACGTTTCATATTGACTTGTCAGTGTTCACGTCCTAGAAACGTTCAGCGACCTTCTCAGTTATTTGTAAATTAAATGTATAGCTGTTTTAACAAAAAAACAAATATAAATAAATATATCATCACGGCATATTATCCATTGCTGGGTGTGCCAAAAAAATATTATTTTAGTATATTTGATAATTACCTACCTTTATGGTTCTTGAACCTGAAAGCAATGATAAAAGTTTTAAAAAAATTGTAAAATGTACTAAATCTTCCTTGAATATTGTGTCACGTATGTAATCTTCGTCTATATAACGTCTATAAACGACGTCAAATTTTCGTTGTCAAACCACGTCGATTCGAACCACGCATAATCGTTTTTGTAACGTCAACAAATTGCGTCATATATCCGTCGATATCGCGTCACTTGGTTGCTTGGGTAATGGAATTATAATCATATAATACAGGGTGGGGCAAAACAACCTCCCTAGTTTTTAAAGTGAATTTAAAAAAAAGGAGTCGAGATACAAAAAAATATTTCAATATAATAAAGTGGTTACATGGCCAGTTTTATCTTATGTGGTTTTAAAAATCATATCGGCCAAGTGTTGTCTACACACTGCTGCAAGCGACTTCTGAAGTTTCTCATAACCCGTTCCGTGCGAATTGCCTCCTTTAGGGTTTGCAGGTTCCTCGGACGATGTTTATAAACCTCTGCTTTGAGATAAGCCCACAGAAAAAAAGTCGCACGGGCTCAAATCTGGAGAGCGCGCGGGCCATGGAATATCGCCTCTCAGGGAGACCAAGCGCGCGGGGAACATTTCCCTCAAAACCAGCATTGATGCTCGCGCTGTATGGGCTGTGGCCCCGTCCTGCTGAAACCAGACATTCTCGAGACTAAGTTCTTCAAGAGCCGGGGCAAAAAAATTCTCGAGCATGTTCACATAGCGCTCAGAATTGACGGTAACTGCCCGATTTCTTTCCTCAAAAAAGGCCCGATGATCCCTATTCGGGAAACTGCGCACCAAACTGTGACACGATCACTATGCAGAGGCTTCTCATGGATCACCTTCAGATTGTTTTCGCTCCAATATCGAAAATATTGTTTATTTACACAGCCAGAAAGATAAAAATGTGCCTCGTCACTGAAGTAAACAATCGCGTCATGCGGTAAATTTTCAATAATTTCTTTACATGCCACAATTCGGCTATGCCAATCACGTTCTGACAATTCTTGAAAAATGAGCATCTTATATGGATGAAGATGAAGGTCTTGATGAAGAATTCGCCGCATAGTGCGATTAGAGAGCCGTTCGAGGTCGTCCACCTCTCTTTCTGACAACAGATCCTGTTTCCCGAAAGTTTTTTACCCACAACGTAATCGATTTTCGGTCCGGAACTGCTTGACGACGGGGAATTTGGAATCGAGTACGGTACGCGCGCTGGGCGGCGATTACAGACTCGTTTTCGCGTATGTACGCTTCCACGGTGAAAGCGGGCTACTCGTTCGTCCACATTATGTTTACGACTGAAACCTTTTATAACGCAAACGGCATATACTCAAAAAAATTTACTCTGTCGGGTCTAGTAATAAAACTATAGCAGCATACAAAAATAGCATTTATGTTCAAGGAACAGTGAGATTATTTTACTATACTCTAGGACTCACAGTAGGTGGCGAACCCAAGAATTTCAACAGAGCGGCGTTGATATCCAATATTGTAATACAAGTAGTAAGCGGCAATATGCCGCTTTGTCATAATTAGTTTTATTGCTAGACCCGACAGAGTCAAAAATTTTGAGTATATCTACCTGCCGCCATACACGCCATCCCCACCCTTTTACGACCTCTGCTCGCTTTACAATTGTCTATTGAAATTAGGGAGGTTGTTTTGCCCCATCCTGCATATATAAACAATAAACTTTTATCACTTTAACATTTAACAGCAAAAAAAAACGTAAACACAACAGAAAAACAGAAGGAAATACTAATAAATTTCATGGAAACGCACGGCGATGTTAGTACAGCACCTTTTAGTTCTATAAGAGGAAAAGTGAAAAACAGAAGATGGTAGAGGAATTGGCAAATGCCCTAAACAATTGTGAAAATAGTGTTATAAGAACACCAAAAGAATGGATGATCATATTTATCATGAGATACCAGGTACTTCCGAATCTGCTCCAACGACTCCAACCGCAACTCCAGAAAAACGTAGACGCAAGAAACGATTACGAAGAGCAATGAATTCAGCAGAAGACTAATTTGAAAATTTTAGGAGGGATTTTGTAACTACTCAGAAAGAGACAAATTCTGCAATCTTGGAGCTGGCAAGTGCTTTCAGAGAAGGTTGCCAAACTATTGCAGAAAGCTGCAATAACATCGCCAAGGCTTATTCAGAAAGAAAATAAAAATAACAATTTTTTAAATGTTTTTTTAAATATATTTCTTTTCTTTCTTTGTTTATTTTTTAAATAAAGAAATAATATAATACTCGTAAAAGTAAAAAAAATGTATATTTTCATAATAATATAAAGTATTCAATTAAAATTATCATTTATATAACGTTGCCTTTGTCTTTGTCCATGCACGCGTTGAATACCGTCACCACCAGCCCTCTGTTGCAGTGGTCGATCTTCTGCATCAATTTCATCAAATCTAGTGATATAAAAAAACAGAATCTCAACGTAACGAATTAAAGATGAGTGTAAACAATACAATACCGTAGTCTGACAATGTTTGAATTATAGTGCAAAGCAATATTGTATTAAAATTATACGGCAAGCTCGGCCCGGTTCATAATGTAGTGTTCGGTGTTTAAGAAGGCACCGAAATCTACCTTTTAATAGCCCTATACATCGTTCTATAGTACAACGTGCACGAATATGTGCCCAGTTATAATGATCTTCAGCAGAATTTGGAACAGGATTAATTACTGGAACAAGCAGCCACGGCAACAAAGGATAACCGGAATCTCCTATAATTCAATATTTACAAGTTTTTCTTTTTCTAATTAAAGTGCCGGTTAACTTAACTGCCAGTTAAATGAAAAATAACACATCGAAACTGTACCGTATTGTAACGTTTTTATTTATCTGGGTGAAGTGTAAATATTAGACAATTATTAATAAGGAAAATAAAAGTTTATTATAACAGTAAATAGATATTAAATATAATTAAAAGATGATAAATATAACTATCACTACGATTAAACAAATATTAAACACTAATTAAAACAAAGAATATTATAAAACACTTAAACACTAAGATTATTTATTTAAACAATATATAGATCACTTATTTATTTATTTATTTGTACAACTGTATTTATTTATATTCAACACTTGTCGACTATCTGTTTATATCACCAACTGTTCAACACGCGACGCTTATTTATATCAGACTGTCCAATGCCTTCATTAACAGTCCTTATGTACCTCGGCATCCGTATTCCAGAACTCACTAGAAGATTTCTAGATAAAACACAATAGGTTACATCAACCGCGCAACTAAGCAGGTGCCGACACGTCGGCTGCGTCATCGTTAACAATAGACACTCGCTCGTCCCTGCGACAGCGACGGGGACAGAGGCGGTAACAGTGGCGGCGACGGCGGGCACTGCACATAACACTGCCCCCTCCTTAAGACTGTTTCGTCCCGGAACAGTTCGTGATGACGAAATCTGCATGCATTACCCTTAGTGCATTTCGAAGTTTTGAAGAAATGACAGTCAATGGTCCGCTCGACTTCTTCTTTATGTCCGTTAGGGTTAAAGCTGCAAACGAGAATTTCTACGCCGGTAAAACGGAAGAGGATTTCTATCATGTTCTTAACAATCCTCCAATCTAAACCATCTAGACCACAGCCTAACTTCGGTACGGCTAGCTTCAAAATGTCATTCTCAAGCAGATGATCCCTCAAATCGCACAGCGAGTTCCACAGGTTGCGGTACGATGGCTTCTGGTACGAGCGTGGTTTTGTAACCAGGTAATAGATGTACCGCTGATGGTCTGCATTGCTATCCCTCAGGCGCAGCGTTTTCCCAACAGTTGGGCGTTGGTTGGCCAGTTCTTGTTGTCGCCCAAATTTCGCCTTAAAGGCTGAAGCTATGCCACGGGACATCTTTAAGTCGTCTGATACGCAGTGACCGAGGGAATAATCTGAAGACACGGTGAATAGATCTCGGTGTTCTTCTTTCGTCACGCCGAACCGCGCCTTGCGGCCAAAGGAATAGTTCTCCATGAAGTCTTCAAAAGTTGGTTCTTGTGTTATGATCCGGCGAACCGTTGCTCCGTTATGGACTTCGTGGTTGTCTCCGGCGAAAGGGGCTAGCCGATTAAAGTGTACTACTCTCGGCTTCCCGCTAGGTTGTTTCTTAATTCTGTATACCACATCATTTATCCTTTTGACTACCTCATAGGGGCCTTCCCAATTATTTTGCAGCTTTGGTGATAACCCACGACGTCTTTGTGGGTTGTAAAGCCACACTAAATCCCCAGGTTGATATCCACCCTTTTCGGCCTTGATGTCATACCGGTCCTTCATTCGATCGCTGGCAGCTTGAATGTTCGTACGGACTTGTTCATGAATATCATCCATTCTTCTCCGTAAGTCCGTAACGTAATCTTCCCCGGCCAGATCTTCCCCAGGTTTACTGCCGAACACCAAGTCACATGGTAAGCGCAACTCGCGCCCGAATAAGATGTTCGCAGGAGTTTGCCCTGTTGTTTCATGCACGGATGAACGATAAGCCAACAGGAACAGATGGAGGTGTCGGTCCCAGTCTCTTTGGTGGTTGGAGACTACCTTCGACAAATATCGGTTGATCGTTCTGTTCATTCGTTCAACCATGCCATCAGACTGCGGATGTAATGCAGTTGTTCTAGTTTTATTAATTCCTAATATCTTACAGACATTTTGGAAAACGGCAGACTCAAAATTTCTTCCCTGGTCGGAGTGGAGTTCACGCGGTACTCCGAATCGGCATATACATTCCTTAACTAAAGTTTCAGCGACCGTGGTGGCTTCCTGGTTGGGTAATGGATATGCTTCAACCCACTTGGTAAAGTAGTCCATAACAACCACGATGTATTTATTTCCTTCGTCACTTTCTGGGAATGGTCCAGCCACATCAATCGCAATACGCTCAAATGGGCTGCCAACGTTGTATTGACGCATTGGAGCTGTTCGTCGTTTATGCGGACCGTTACTTCCAGCGCAAACCACACATTTCTTGCACCAATCTTTAACATCTTCGGTGAAGTTAACCCAGTAAAACCGCTGGCGCAATCTTTTTAGCGTTTTGATGACTCCGAAATGGCCTCCAGATCCGTCATGGATCTCTTTCAACACGTCTGGTACTCTACTCTTAGGAATAACTAACAGAGTTCTCTTCTCAGTTCCATTAGCATTTTCTACCACACGCTTTAATAGGCCATCCTCAATTACCATGGAGTCCCATTGCGCCCAGTACGATTTTACACTTGGTGAGTGTGGTGCAACATCTTCCCATACTGGTTTGCTCTCCTCTGCTTTCCATTCCAGTATAATTTTCAAAGACGGGTCTTTTTCTTGGTCTTCGCGTAGTCCATCGGGCTGCCAATTATCGTCAACTATTGTTGTCCTGGCGACAATAGAAAATTTCTCTTCTAGTCGACTACAATGCTTGCAATCATCTTGGCACGGCCTTCTGGACAATGCGTCGGCATTACGATGGCTGGTACCTGTCCTGTGCTCGATTTTGAAATCGTATTCCTGTAGTCTTTCAATCCATCTAGCCACCTGACCTTCAGGATTCTTAAATTGTAGCAGCCATTTTAATGCAGCATGGTCAGTTCTAATCAAAAATTTCCTTCCATACAAATATTTGTAGAAATGTTCCACGGATTTCACGACTGCCAAGAGTTCTTTTCTGGTAACACAATAATTTCTCTCTGGTATGACAAGGTCTTACTAAAATAGGCAATAACCTTCTCATGCCCGTCTTGGATCTGGGAGAGAACGCCACCAATTCCCATGTTGCTGGCATCTGTGTCTAGTATGAACTCTCCTTCAGGTAAGGGATAACTCAGGACAGGTGCGCTTGTCAAAGCATGTTTTAGTTCTTTGAACGCAACTTTGCAGTCCATTTCCCAGATAAATCTTCGACCTTCTTCAGTAAGCCTTGTCAATGGCTTGGCTATGTTAGCAAATCCAGGTACATATCGCCGATAATAGGTACACAAACCAAGAAAACTTCTAAGTTCGTGTCTGTCTCTAGGCGCTGGCCAATCTCTCACGGCCTTTATCTTTTCCGGGTCAACTGCAATACCCTTATCAGAAACCACGTGTCCAAGATAATGAACTTCCTTTTGGAACAGGTGACACTTCTTGGGGCTGAGCTTCAGGTTAGCCTTCCGTAATCTCTGGAAAACCTCTTCCAAATTCTTCATGTGGTCCTCAAATGTTTTACCTACCACAATAATGTCGTCGAGATAAACTAAACAAGTTTTCCATGATAGCCCAGCCAATACTGTCTCCATAAGTCGTTCAAACGTTGCAGGGGCATTGCAGAGCCCAAATGGCATTACAGTAAATTGCCAGAGTCCGGTACCAATGGTGAAGGCTGTCTTTTCCTTATCTTTTGAATCCAAATCCACTTGCCAGTATCCGCTCTTTAGATCCAGAGTAGAGAAAATCTTTGAGCCAGCCAAAGTGTCTAGTGTATCGTCTATTCGAGGTAGCGGGTAGCTATCTTTCTTAGTCACGTTGTTAAGTTGACGGTAATCGACGCAAAATCGTGTAGAGCCATCCTTCTTCTTTACTAACACCACTGGTGAAGCCCATGGACTGTTTGAATGTTCTATCACACCTTCCATTTTCATGTCCTCAATAATTCTTTCTGCTTCCTCACGCTTCGCCAATGGCAGTCTTCTTGCTGGTTGGCGGATGGGTCTTGCGTCGCCTGTATCTATCTTATGGTGAACCACATTAGTTCTCCCGTTGGTCTTCTTGTCAACTTGAAACACATCTTGAAATCTTCCAATTAATTTCTTCGCCTTGGTCGGCATTCAGTTCTTGGAAGGAGGTTGATAAATGGTTAATTAATGTGTCCGGAACGTCCTGAGATAGCTTTCCTTTGGCCTAAACAGTTCGAATAATCGAGGAAACTTCCAAGCATTCTCCTACAATTGTTCCTCTCTTAAGAACAACAGGATAAAAATTTACGTTCATTATTCGAACTGGTATTACTTGACTGGCTTTGATCAATGATTTTCCTACAACTCCAGTACCAGTCTTCACATCATCATTCTTGGGCTCAAGCATAACAATATTCCCCTCGCAAAAACTACCATCTAATTGTGCTTGCACGATAGATTCACTTCGTTCTGGAAGGGTAACATCTTCAGCCATTAGTACGTGCACAGCCTTGTCTTCTCGAGGGTTTAAAACAAGTTCTTCTTCATTGACCATCATTACTCCATTCTTCAAGTCAAGTTTAAAACCGTGCTTTTTCATTACGTCCATACCAAGTATTAATTAATCTTCAACGTCAGCTACCAGCGCACGATGTTTAAAGGATGTATTTCCAATAGTGATGGTCATGTCTATTTCTCCTAATGTGGTAGCTTGCTCTCCTGTCGCTGTGCGTAATCTCCACTTGGTTGGTTGAAGATGCGTCTTGCCTGTGTTGTTTACTAAATCGGGTCTAATTATAGTTTTTGTCGCACCCGTATCTAGTAACATTTTCAGTGGCCTTCCATTAACAGAGCCAATCACGTAGATGCTACTGGCTTGATGATGAAGGGATGCGACATAACTGATGGATTGTGGGGCTGTCAGATTACGAGTTGACGATTGCCCCTTCGCATCAACCCGACTTAGTTTTCCAACTCCTTTTCTTCTTTTGTCGATTCCATATGCTTTTGCATTTTTCGAAGAACTAAGTTTCTTTCTTTCAGCAACCACTTTATTTACAATTCGTCGCATTTTCTCTTCTAGGTCTTCCGTGTCTTCTTTTCTCTCGGCATCAATATTTCGTACTCGAGATTGATTACGTGAAGCTTGTTTAGCAGCTTCATGTTCTAGTGCATATGAGAGTGCGTCAATTAATGTTTTTGTGCGGGCCAATCGCAGTGCTTGCTGTGTGTCGCTGTCTCGAACTCCGTAGATGAATGCTTGAACGGCCAGGCACTCTAAAACGCTGTCAGGAGCTGCAGGATGTGCGAGACGAACCAAACGAGCTACGTCGACTTCAAATTCTTGCAGGCTTTCTTTTGAACTCTGATAACGATTCCTCAGTTGCGTCTGGTATACCTGCTCCAGGTGCGCATTGCCGTACCGCATATCCAACCGCTTTACTAGTTGGTCGTAGTCCTCTTGTTCTTCTTCCTTCAGCGTTTGTAGGATGTCGATGGCTTCCCCACGCAACGAGACAGTCAACGCTGTAGACTTCTCTGTAGACGTCCAGTTATGTGCTTTCGCAGCCGCTTCAAATTGTTTTAAATAATTCGGCCACGAAGATTTTCCATCAAATTCCGGTGTTTTGATGTGCATTGTTGTACTAGTATCAGGTTTTACTACTTTCTTTTCTTCTTGTAAACCTGACTTCACTACATCGGAATTCGACATTGACGACGATGTAATTTCAGTGAATTTTTCTCGTAATTCTCCAATCTTCTTGTCATAGTCAACTTTTAAATTCTTCAAGTCTTCTTCAGTTTTTCTAGAATTCTCTTCTAATTTCTGATCTAAACTGCTAGAATTTTCTTCTAACTTTCGTTTTAAACTTCTAGAATTTTCTTCTAATTTTTGTTCTAATGTCTGCTCCATAATTCTAAAATTTTCTTCCATTTTTTGTTGTAATGTTTTAGACTGTTCCAATAATTCTTCTTTTAATGTTCTGGAATTTTCTTCTAGTCTTTGTTCTAGTGTTCTGGAATTTTCTTCCGCTTTTCTAGAACTTTCCATTAATTTTTCTTCTAATGTTCTAGAATTTTCTGTCAATTCATCTTTTAATGTTCTAGAAGTTTCTATCAATTCTTCTTTTAGTGTTTTGGAAGTTTCTTCTGATTTTCTAGAACTCTCTTCTATAAGTTTATGAATATCGGATGGGTCGAATAAGTATTCTTCAGTATTTTCACCAGCATCGATTAATGCTTGCCGCAGACGAGATTGTAGAACGATTTTCAGCCCTGCTGTATCCAAATCCCGCTCTTCCAGTTCTCTCTTGAGATCACTTACTTTTAATTCATTTAATTTTAATTGTTTAGTCGCCATTTTATTTATTTTATTTAACACTTCACAATTATTAACCCCACACCTGACACCAATTGTAACGTTTTTATTTATCTGGGTGAAGTGTAAATATTAGACAATTATTAATAATGAAAATAAAAGTTTATTATAACAGTAAATAGATATTAAATATAATTAAAAGATGATAAATATAACTATCACTACGATTAAACAAATATTAAACACTAATTAAAACAAAGAATATTATAAAACACTTAAACACTAAGATTATTTATTTAAACAATATATAGATCACTTATTTATTTATTTATTTATACAACTGTATTTATTTATATTCAACACTTGTCGACTATCTGTTTATATCACCAACTGTTCAACACGCGACGCTTATTTATATCAGACTGTCCAATGCCTTCACTAACAGTCCTTATATACCTCGGCATCCGTATTCCAGAACTCACTAGAAGATTTCTAGATAAAACACAATAGGTTACATCAACCGCGCAATTAAGCAGGTGCCGACACGTCTGCTGCGTCATCGTTAACAATAGACACTCGCTCGTCCCTGCGACAGCGGCGGCGACAGCGACGGGGACAGAGGCGGTAACAGTGGCGGCGACGGCGGGCACTGCACATAACAGTATGTTGTTAAAATTATAGGTACATATTATGCCAATTTTTTGATGCGTTATTTTTCTTTTTAACTAGCAGTTAAGTAAAGTGACTCTTTAACAAGATATGAAGAAGCTGGCCCGCAGTACGTAAATAATCACACCTAAAATATAAGATTCGTCTCTGTTTTGAAAATTCACTAGTAAGAGTTCTGATATCCTACTATTCGCCCACATAAATGAATCACGACTTCGCCCAGGAAATGCCGCATTCCTATTTAAAATTTTCATTTCGGAATCACAGATCTGTAATACAGCAATGTACGATAATTTACTATATCTATTTAAAGAAACGTTTTTAACTTACTATTTGCACGTTTAAACTATGATAGCCTTTCCTATTTACATAATCTTCCTCTCTATACAATCTCCTTCTTTATGCATGACCTCTGCGACGATTATCGTTGGCCGATGGAGGCTTAATAATAGCCACATGTGTACCATCTACTGCGCCAATAATATTGGGTAGATTGAATTTCCGATAAAATCTAAAGAAACCGAAACAAGAAAGGTTGTGATGTTCAAATTACGATAAACCATTAACTAACAAAAGCAAAAACCACTTGTATCTCCGCGACTTGTGGTCAAATTTTGTTTGTATACTTTACTTCAAATTTTACCATAAGTCATCCCCAGATTTATAATGTTATGAATATTTATAAAAATATACGCAAACACCGAGTCCCAAATAATTTGTTTCATAATGAAATAAATACTAGAAAATACGATTTAAAGATTTACCTTTCTTTTATAACATTTTTCTCTTCTTCATTTCTTGGGAACCATACCCATCTATTTACAACTCGAATGCTGGCATCGACTACTTCTTTTATGATGAATGACACCATTGATTGAGACATATTTGTAACAAAACTCTGTCCAATTACCCTTTGATAGCTGCCGCTTTGAAAAAATTTTAAAGCACAAAAAATCTAAAAAAATATATTGCTTTTTTGTTAAAGTAAATTTTTGTACTTACTCTAATTTCTATGGGAATGCCACTTATTCGTTTGCTTTCCCTCACGTAAGGCTGAACTTCATCAATGTAAGCCTGTGTTGCCTCTTTATTTAAACTAAAAAAAATCCAAGTGGTAATACTTGAACTTAACATGATAAATATATTACTAAAATAAGTACTTATCTTACCGAAATATGCCTAGAAAAACATCATCGAGTAGTTCGAACGAATTCATTGTGTCTCTTAATCTTCGTCTTTCGACCCTTAGCTTTGTCACTAAACACCTATTTAAAAATTCTCTATACTGTGCAAATATTATCAGAGCCATACCGAAGTTTTCACATATTTATATTTTAATATATAGCAGTACCTACTTATTTTTCTAAACTACAATAATAAATTTGTAGTACTTACGTAACAATAATAGTATAACCTAACTTGATAAACAAAACACTTCTCAGAAGTTGTATAACGCATCAAGAACGCGCGTATTCGATTCCGAATGTCTTATTCGGGTGGTCTCGACTAGGGTACCTTTATAACCAGGGTATGGCCATGGCGTGGCTCACGTTTTGTCCGCCATTACCGGGACATCTGTTATATGTGTTGTTCTTGCGCAAATTATTATGTATTTTCGTGGCTATTTGTTTTATTTTAATGAAAAACACATTTAATTATCATTTTAATATGTATTTAAAGTGTAAGTAATATATTTTACCTTATTTACTTGTGTAGTTTGTTAAGATACCCACCACGATTACTGTCACTGAAAACAACTATAAATTACCAATATTAAGCACAATCATTTAAATTTTTAAAAGGTAAGTTTAGAATATACAATTATTATGTAAATAAGAACTACAGATATTAAATTAGATGTGATAATAACAACCCATGTCATATATTCTACATAACCTCTAAATGTAAGTCTTAATAATAATTGTGTATCTCTTAAATTAATTAATTTTTATTACCTTTATAAATTCACAGTGTGATAATTTAATATTCTTTTATAATATAATATCACATTTATTACAAATAAATAGGAAAATCAATTACCGATAATGGCGGCGATCTTGGCCCATGGCCATACCCTGGTTATAAAGGTACCCTAGTCTCGACCATCTTAACGGTGCGTCTGTTTATGTGTTAATTATATTAATCAATTTTATTTTGTCGCTTCTTGATCAGGTTTGATATAAGCGATCTTTTAGTATTTACTGTAATTTCATTGTGCAACTTATTTTTCTGGTTTAACGTGTTTATGCTTTTCTTTTTGCATTAATTCTATTGAGATCTTTTATAGTTTGTTCACTAGGTTTGACCTTAGCTGTATTTTTTGCGTTAATTACATTTTACTTTTTGTATTATCGCTTCTTTGATCAGGTTATTGACTTCAGCGATTTTTTGTGTATTTCTGTTTTTTTTTTTTTTTTCGTTTTGTATAAGCGATCTTTTAGTATTCACGTTAATTTCATTGCACATATTGTATTTCTTCTTTGATCAGGTTATTGATCTTGGCGATTCTTTGTATATTTAGTTCTTTGTGTTTTTGTTAATTCAATTACGCAGTTTATTTTCTTTCACTTTGATCAGGTTTGATATAAGTGACCTTTTAGTAAGTATTTATTTCATTGCGCAACTTATTTTTTCTTGTTTAACGTGTTTATGCTTTTGTTTTTGCGCTAATTCTATTGGGATCTTTTAACGGTTGTTCATCAAGTTTGATCTTAGCTGTATTTTTTTAGATTAATTGCATTTTACTTTTTGTTTTATCGCTTCTTTGATCAGGTTATTGACTTCAGCGATTTTTGTAAACTTATGTTTTTTCGTTTTATATAAGCGATCTTTTAGTATTTACGTTAAATTCATTGGGCATATTGTATTTCTTCTTTATCGCTTCTTTGATCAGGTTATTGATATTAACGATTTTTTGTATATTTAGTTCTTTGTGTTTTTGTTAATTCAATTACGCAGTTTATTTTTTCATTTTGATTTGATCTTAGCGGTGCTTCTGTTTCTGCGTTAGTTATATTAATCAATTTATTTTTGTTTTATCGTTTCTTGATAAGATTTGTTGTAAGTCGTCTTTTACTATTTACGATATTTTCATTGGGCAATGTATTTTTTATCGTTTGTTTATCAGGTTTCATCTTAGCTGTCTTTTTTGCATTAATTACATTTTACTTTTTGTTTTATCGCTTCTTTGATCAGGTTATTGACTTCATCGATTCTTGTAAATTTAGATTTTTTTGTGTTAATTTATTTATTATTCAATTTCGCACTTTATTTTTTTCCCATAACTTCTGTTATCAGGTTTAATTGTAGTGATTTTTTTTTTTGTAAATTTAAGTTGTTAACGTACTATACTGGGCACTTTGCAGCTGTAGAATAATTTTAGATTTTTTTTTAGAGAAAATCAGTTACTGTTATACATTTTCTGCAATAATTACTTCTGGATTGTATTTTTTTTAAAATGTCTGGAAACAACATAATAACACTCTTGATACACTATGTTAGATTCATTGCTGGTGATAAGGAATTTGAATACTTTCAAAAACTAAGCGTTTCGGATCCACTAATTATTTCTGCATGTCGTTGTTTTTAAAAATGATTAAAGGAATGTAATTTAACTTCTTCCAACATGAATTCCCTAAAATCTAAAAGTGGAACTAATCCTGGGTAAACTTTGTGCAGCACTGTCAATTAAAAATAATTTAAAAAACTGATGCAAACTTTATATGATGTGGAAAAAGAATGAAGGGAGAGAATGCACCACATTAAATGCATCTGATGAAACTTTAAATGCAAATGTAAATAAATTCAATGAGAGTGTGAATAAATTTTATGATATTGGTAACGAAAAATGCACCATCTTTAGTAAGAAATAATGAGATCTCTTTTGCATATTATACACCGAATGATTCCTTAAAAGTGTCTTCTAAAAATTTGTCATTTGACATTTATTCGCCAATTTATACTCAATAAGACTATAGTCATAGACTAATATCATTGTATAGACTACTAACGTATATCGACGCTAAAAAATTCCTCGAAATAGTAGCGACATCTCTTGCCGCGGAATGGTAGTATACTACTGTAGCGACATCTCTTGCCGCGGAATGGTAGTACAGCGAGTGTAGTTTTTACTTTTTGAAATCCAACTAATACAAATTTATTAATGCCTTCATTAATTGTTATTTGTGTACGAAATACATACGTCCGCTGAAAATAGTGCAATTTTTTCATTAAAATGTGTTCACAAAGTATGTAATTTTTTTTACAATAAAAGAGTGAAAAATGCACTTCTTTAACTCTACCAAATTGTCACTGCATGTAAAATCGTTTGAGTACCCGAACTCAATACAGCATTTTCTCAAATAAAGTAATTTTTAATTGTTTATTATTAATAGGTCGGTATGTTCATGGTGTAAATTTAACATTTATTTTTAGTTTTTTTTTTGTACGTCGTCACGGACAAAATATTACTAAAAAATATTTGTCAGTATTCCTGGTAAACTGATGTCAAAACTTTTATAAATGAATACAACAGACATGCATAATAAAGAAAAATTTCTCATTATATTAATGATTTTGCAGGGTTAAATAAGGACGAGCGTCCAAATTAGTGTATGTTTCACACGTACTTAATAATAAATTAAAAATCAGGGGACACTTACACTTAAGTTAGGTGTAATTCTGTGATTTTGTCGTAAAAAATCATATTTTCAATTGCATGTATAGGTAATTCTCTTCAATTTTTTATTGTAACAATGTGGAATGCAGACGACAAATAAACTTTTCTAAATTATAATTATAATAGGTAACAACATTTTAACTGTGTTTATCTGTTTAAGTAATAAATATCAAAATTCACATATTCAGTTTAGAAATACTTTAGTTGCGTCTGAGTTCTTTCTTGTCAATCATTGGCATGGTACCTACATATATCCCAACGTTATCTCAGTGTTTACAGTCTAGCCTAGGTCTTGACATTTATTTGTTGATAATTAAGTCTTCAAAATCATTAAGCTCACATGTACTCGACACAGGGATGCCGTAGGTATTTTTCCTACCCCCTCTAAAATAAACTAAATAATTTCATACAGTCGAAAAAGGATTCTGTCTTGTGCCTTCGACATGATTAGATGTTTTATTTTATAAATATTAAGCAATTTTTAACTTTGTGTTAACCATATTAGCTGCTGAACTAGGTCTACAACCAAGGTAAGCGTTATTTGTAAATAAATACCTGCACGTCAATCTATCCGCCCGACACATGAATCTCATCCTCGATCCTCAAAGCTTGTGTTACATTATATAAACAAATTCAATAGTCGAAAAAGTTATCTGGATATCAAAATAACATACGTCATACGTCCCTAATTAAAACGAGGAGAACAAACTCTCGAAATGTTAAAAAATTCCAAATAATCATTATTAAAAATTTCTTTCTGTTTTAGATTAGTAATTAATTTATGTTATATATACAGGTTGTTTCCTTTAAAACAAACAATGGTTTTTTGGGGGAACTAATGACTTTAGAGAAAAATGTTATATACATATAAAAAATGATCAACAATAAGGGGATAATTTATCAGTAATAACAATTTTTTTTAATGGTAACCTACATTTTTAGTTCATTAGATACAGAATTTTTCTCTGATTTCAACGGTATAAATATTGTATTGGGATTTTCAAGTATCAAGAGATGGCGCTGATCACATTAAACACTGGTACACTTTTTGTTGACGTGTGTCAGCGTAGCATTTCTGTCAATTGCATTTCTTTAAATTTCGTGTTATTTTCTCATTTATTAGTAGTTTTTATTTATAATTCAAGTATGTGTAATAGAGTTTTTGTAGTCATATAGTTGTAGTTCCATGTAAATGTCAAATGTGTACCACTGTTTGTACCTAGTTCTAATAGACGACGCTAATTAGCGTTTTTTTATTTGAAAATCCCAATATGAATAGGATTGTATAACAATTATTTCGAGAAAAATGGCATTAAAAATTAGAAATAGTGTAATACCAAATGGCTTTACTAATAGAGAGACCTAGGCAACAGTCTTATCAATAGTTGTATGACCTATTCCAATATTGTAACATTATTTCTAATTTTTGATATCATTTTTGTCAAAATTAGTGTTACAATATTTAAACATATTATATCGCTGAAATCAGAAAAAAAATCTCTATCTAATGGACTCGAAAATTATTATAGGTTACCATTTAAAAATATATAAATTTGTTCCAGCGTTTGAAAACCACTGGTTGAATTTTCATTTTCTTACTAATAATAAATTATACCCTTATTCTTAATCATTTTTTGTTTATAACATATTTTTCTAATGTTATTAGTTCGCACAAAATTGCACTGGTTCTTTTCAAGGAAACACGCTGTATTTTTGTTTTTAGAGAGATGTGAAGTTGACACAAAAAATGTGACTGCAAATTCTGAAATTTTTAAAATATTTTGCACCTATTACCACCATAAAAAATAACTACCTAAATTAGTTCAAAAGTTATTAACAATTCCGTTTATAATTACCAGCACATGAAGTCTTCAAATTTAATTATTGTGTAAAGGAATATAGCCCTACCTTTATTAATTCTAAAGTTATATAGAATTACATTATTTTTGTGACAAATTTACACGAGGGCATTTGTCATTTATTATGGATTATAATGGTGCAAGTTATGAAATTTATTATTATTATTATTATTATTATTATTATTATTATTATTATTATTATTATTTTATAATTTATATTTTTTTTGTATATTCGTATTAAACTTTAATTTTAATATACAGTGTGGGATTAAAGTAGGGAATATTAAAAAAATAGTGAATTCAACCGGTTTTTTTTAAAAAAGATAATTATTTAATTAATAATAAATTGTATTTTGCCGTTTGCAAAATTTACAACCGTCTGAAAAATAATGTTCGTAACTTGTATGAAATTCAAATATCTTAGCTCGTGTGTATTGACTTGACCCCGCTACGCGTCGTGCGTCAATTTACACTCGCATGATATTTGGTATTTTTCATAACTTGTTACGAAAATAACTATTTAGTAGTGGAATCCGATAGTGATTTTTTCCTTTATAATCATGCAAATAAATCATAAGGTTGCATAAAAAAAATTCTGAGAAAAATCGATCTAAACATTTAATAATAATGAATAATTCAAGGTGCATACCTTGATAAAAAAATCATATAATGTTTCTGTCAATCTTCGATGCTCTTGGCATAATCATTGTACTACCTTTTGGAGGAACTGCGTGGTGCACTCGCCAGCGCAGCTAGAGTGCCGATTTTAACTGCAAAACTCTCTAAAACACGCAATTCCCTTAGAAAACGCATTTTCAAGTGATTTGGAGACATGTTCTGAGAAAAATCGATCCAAACATTTAATAATAATGAATAATTCAAGGTGCATACCTTGATAAAAAAAAAATCATACAAAGTTTCTGTCAATCTTCAATGCTCTTGGCATAATCATTGTAGTTTATTGTAGAATTCTAATATTCTACTAAATTGTCATAGCTACGGTATCTTGATTATTCATTATTATTAAATGTTCAGCTCCATTTTTCTCAGAATTTTTCTTATGATTTATTTGCATGATTATAAAGGGAAGGGAAATCACTATCGGATTCCACTACTAAAAATTTATATTGTCATTTAAATTTTTTTGTGATGACATCATACCTCAGAAACAAATGAAATTGGGAAGGTGAATCGCATATGTATATTAATGTGTATTTTTAAAAACTAAAATTGACGTGTTTCAGCGTAATTTTTTAAAAAAACGGTTGAGTTCGCTATTTTTTAATATTCCATACTTTAATCCCACTCTGTATGTAAGTACGTAAGTGTAGGTAGTGTTTAAAAAATATTTATATATCTATGTATGTATTTCATATGTGATTATTAGAAATATGTAATTATTTTATTTGGTCACTAAAGTGCCCAAAAATCTTAGATAACTATTCTACATGTAAGAAAATTTGAACAGATGTACGTTGAAATTTTATGACAGAGTAAGTATTTTAAATCAAATATTATATTAACTGAAATTTTTAATTTATTCTTTAGTTTATTTAAATTTTTATTTAATTTGTATAATTTGGCAACGTATTTAAAGTTAAATCTTTGAAATAATTATAATAACTTTTTATTTATAAACTTCTATTGTTTATTTTCGTACACACTTTTAACTAGTATATAAAATTTGATTTGAAAATATTAAAATCATAAATAAAGTAACTTGCCACTATAATCTTTATTTTATTTATTAATTCGTTGGAACAAACTTATACTCTTATTAATGCATGTCCTGCACATATTTAATCAATCAGAAATTCGATTAATTTAAAGAAAATTCAAACAAGATCCTCCTTCAGAAAGCATAAAAAATTCTAATAAACTTTAGTTTGGTAAAATTAATTTTCATATCTAGATATTTATTTATTTATTATTTCGTTCTTATTTTTTTACAATTATTATACTCAGGGGCAACAATTAAATTAATTTACATTTATAATAAATACAAGCATACAGCATAGCGCCAATCTATAAGAAATATATTGTGCGCTGTGCTACGGCTGGATTCTGGATCACTGCTTGCGGAACGATGTACGGGGCGTCGGGGGAGGGGGGAAGCGATAAGAGATGAGCGTTGCGTTGTAGTTGTAGAATATACAGGTATCTACGTGTGGCGCTAGCTACTGATCGCGAACACCACACGCCGCGTAACCCGCTCCTACAATGTAGTACGCTGAGCGTTTCCCATTTACGTGAGTAGTCTATACAGTGATATTAGTCTATGCTATAGTTCATTTTTTTAAGAATGCAGTACAGGGAAGATAGGGCTTATTTGATCTTGTTCTCTGATTGGCTTAAATCGAGGAGAAGTTTACACCGACGATATTTATTTCTCCATCTCAATCTTTTCTCTCCTCATCTCTCTCTTTTCACATACATTTGTAGTCATGAGCGTAGAATTTGTTATTGTTAAATTATAATACGGCTAATATTATTGTTCGTACGCCAATGCATGTTGAGCTGTCAGTTGTTAATGGCTACCGTGTCAATTCTCAATTGTCAACTGACCTGTTTGTATCATTTTAATTTTTTTTGCATTTTTCTCCATTTATGTGTTTGCATTTTATTTCCCTTGTTGCCATTTGGTGTATTTAATCTGTATTTTTCAATACAAACAATAGTAGTTGTAGGGAATACCTGCCATCTATTGGCACCTTTATATAATAAGATTTAGATATAGTATGTACGTTGGCAACACTGACCAACAGAGGCTACGCAAGCAACCATGTAACTCGGCTCATGACCGTTTTTGTAATTGAATTGTTTTGCTAATAAACCCATTATAGTAAGTAACACTTTGCTAGTGTTTTCATTGTTTAAAAAAAGGACAACATAACATGGCGCAGTCGTAAATCGAATTGTTGTGAATGAGAACTTCAGAAAGCAGATAAAAGCATAAAACCACGAGGGTAAAAACAAAATGGAGTTCAACAAACCGCAAGCTTTATGTTTGACTGGTAATGTAGCTGCTAACTACAGTAATTTTAAGAATGAAGTTAAAATATACTTCGTGGCAACGGAAACTGATCAAAAGACTAATGAAGTACAAGTTGCAAGATTGAAGAATCCAATGGGTACTGAAGCCCTTAGAGTGTACCAGTCAATAACATCTATAAAACAAGGTGAAGAAACTGTAGATAAAATCTTAAAAGTTTTAGAAGATCACTGTATGCCCAAGAAAAATGACACAATGGACCTGTACAAATTCTTCGCAAGAGAGCAAGAAGATGGAGAACCATTCGAAAAATTCTATGCGAACCTACAAGACCTAATAAAACCTTGCGACTTTGGGAATCAACGAAACAAAATCATGAAGTTGCAGATCATCATGGGAGTGAACAGGAAAGAGTTACAAGAAAGCCTGCTTCGAGAAGATCGAGATCTCCAGAAGGTCGTTGAACACTGCAAAGCTGTAAAATTAGCTGAACAAAACATGAAGATGATTGCTGGTCGCAGTCAAGAAGTAAATCTAGTGCAAAAAGATAAGTATACCGAAAAGTTTACGAACAAAAATGATTTTAATAATGATAAAACTAGAAATAAGTGTAATAAATGTGGCATGTTTCACAAAAATGATGTATGCCCAGCCAGAGGTAAAACTTCTAGCTATTGTTCAAAACTGAATCACTTTGCTAGTGTATGTAGAATTAAGAAAAATGATCAGTCCAAAGTAAGTCAAAATAAAAGTAATAACATAAAAACTGTAATGGTTGATGATCAGAATATTGATTTAGAAATGAATTCTATAATTGGTACAAACATTTTAATGTAAATGGTCAAAAATTTAAATTAGACAGCGGAGCCCAAGTTAACACATTGCCTTATAAAAAAGTAAAAGAATATGGTTGGGAAAATAAATTAAAAAATACTGACGTTAAACTTACTGCTTTTGGTGGCTCTGAAATTACTCCTTTAGGTGTTTTAGAGGCCAAAATTAATGACGAAAATAGAGAAACAAATGCAAAATTTTACATTATAGACTATGATAAAGATATATGTATTTTAGGTTTACCTACCTGCACAGCATTAAATTGCATAAAATTAGTCAACAATATTGCGGAAAACAAAATTTCAAACAAAGAAGACTTTATTAATCAAAATAATGATGTTTTTAATGGTCTAGGTGAATTTCCAGAGACACATAAAATTAAATTAGTTGACGCAATCCCAAAAGCGGTTCCACCACGTAGAGTGCCTCTCAAAATTAAGGATAAGTTAGAAAGTACATTAAATGCTCTAGTAAAAAGAAAGGTAATTGAACCCGTCGAGAACCCTTCAGAATGGGTAAGTAATATTGTAATTGTAGAAAAGCCAAATGGCTCTCTTAGGATATGTATGGATCCTAACGAGTTAAATAAATATATTGTTAGAGACTTTTATTTGATACCTTCTATAGAGGAAATCATTCCAAATTTAACAGATAAAAAGTATTTCTGTGTATTTGATCTTAAAGACGGATTTTTTTCAAATTAAATTAAACGAGCAATCAAAAAATTTATGTACTTTTAGTACGCCTTTCGGGTGCTATAGATTCTTGCGTGCTCCTTTTGGTTTAAAATCAATCCCGGAAATATTTCAAAAATTAACACAAATATTTTGGGGACATAGAGGGAGTTTCCGTTTATTTTGATGACATTCTTTGTCCAGCCAGTACAGAAGAAGAATTTAAAAATATTGTCAATCAAGTTATAGACGGAGCGCGACAAAACGGAATCAAATTTAATTCGGACTTATATTTAATGAAAAAGGTGTACAGCCAGATCAAGATAGAATAAAATCAATATTAGATCTAAGCACACCTAATAACAAAAAAGATTCACAAAAAATTCTTGGATTTGTGAATTATTTACGTAGTTTTTTACCAAATTTGTCTGAAATCACTTCCCCTTTGAGAGAGTTACTTAGAGCAAACACAAAATGGTTGTGGACCGATAACCATACCAAAATTATTGAAAAATTAAAAGCATTAATCAGTGAGCAACTATTTTGACTCCTTTTAATCCTAGAAAAAATATAGATATTCAATGTGATGCCTCCAAAGATGCATTAGGATGCTGTATGCTTCAAGAAGGCAAACCGGTTATGTATGCTTCCCGATGAATGACAGAAACTGAAACTCGATACGCGCAGATTGAGAAAGAATTACTATCAGTAGTATTTGCGTGCACAAAATTTCATGACTACATTTATGGTAATAAAGTCACAATATTTAATGACCACCAACCATTAGTTTCATTAATACTTAAAGACTTACAGAAAATTAAAAACAATAGATTAAAACGTTTAAAACTTATATTATTAATTTATAATTTTAGTTTAAAATATTTACCAGGAAGTAAAATGTACATTGTTGATCTATTGTCTACAAATTTTGTAAAACGTTCACATAAAGATGATGCTGCTATGAGTGATATAGTGCATACTATATGTGAAGGTTCAATAACTATGTCTAAAAATAAACAAGCAGAATTCGAAGTGGAAACTGCTAAAGACACAGATTTAAAAGAAGTAATAAATAACTATGTAAATGGATGGCCTAGAAAATGTAATACTCCAGGTGAATTGTCACATTATTTTAAAATCAGAAATAATATTACTGTAGAAAATAATTTAGTTTATTACAATGATAGATTAGTTGTTCCAAAAAATTTAAGAAAATATATCTTAAATGTTGTACATGAAACTCATTTAGGCATTCGAAAAACAAAACAAATTGTTAAAAATAATTTATATTGGCCTGGTGTTATATCCGATGTGGAATCGTATATAGCTAGTTGTTCAGTATAAAAATAAATTTTATAGAAGAAACACTATCTTTATTAAAAAGAGAAGAGAAAGGTCTATTCTCTACGAAAGCATTATAAATAATTCTGTTCCAGAAAATATTAATTCTGTTCCAGAAAATGTTAATTCTAGACCTAAAAGAATAATCAAAAAGCCAAATCGATTAAATTTGTACACAAATTTAGTTTATAAGGAGGGCGTGTAGGGAATACCTGCCATCTATTGACACCTTTATATAATAAGATTTAGATATAGTATGTACGTTGGCAACACTGACCAACAGAGGCTACGCAAGCAACCATGTGACTCGGCTCATGAACGTTTTTGTAATTGAATTGTTTTGCTAATAAACCCATTATAGTAAGTAACACTTTGCTAGTGTTTTCATTGTTTAAAAAAGCACAACATAACAGTAGTATTCGTTCTTTCTGGTTTTGTTGTTTTATCTCATTGAAGAAAGTGTGCACTGTCGTAATTTTAATTTTTATGCTACTATGGCTGATAACGAGGTTCCCAGTACTTCCAAAGGTATAAAGAAAAATCCGAAAGGAAAACTTTTAAAAAGTGGACAAAAGGTAACGGCCTACAACAGTTATTAGTAAGGGTGCAACAAAAACTAAAGCTAATATGTGAAAGATCTTTGTTGCGGAAATGGATAAAACAGAACAAGTTTCATCACCAAAGAAGAAAAGAATGCTCGAAGGATGATTTTCCTGTAACAAATTGTTAAAAACTGTTGACAAACAATTTACTGTGTTGTTTTAAGCTTAACTTTTTTACATTCTCTACTGTTATCACGATAATTATAAATTATTTAAATTAACTGATTTACAAACTTTTGTTAATTTCTTGAAATTTTTAATAAATCCATTTTAATTGTATATTATTATTATTATTATTATCTTTGTAAAACTATTACTTTTTTAAATGCAGTTTTATGTAATTAATTTAAATATGTTTTATATTTAAATATATATGTTTTCATTATGCTTTTTAAATAATTATAACTTATGCAACTTCTTATTTTGAATTACTAAATTAAAAAGTAAATTTGACATTGTTCTTCATTTTGGTGTAATATTTAAAATTACCATTACTAAATTACCAATTTTATATTCAAATGTAATAATATCTGTTATTATTTCAAGTAACTATGTTTGAATTTAGCGCCAAATTTTATAAATAGATTGATCATTTGTCATTCGCGAATAAAATCACCGGTGGCGGCGCTGTTATCAACCAAGATGTCGGATGATTGTCGTATTGTCATTTTCAAACGTGCTTGTTTACATGTTATAAACGCAGTTTCCAAGAGCGTTTTATTCTATTATTAAAATATTTAGACAGGTTTTATTTTACTTACTGATAAGTTTGAAGATTAAGTTTCAATGTTATTATTTCAATTTTGTGCAGAGACGTTTCAAAATATGTTTAGTTGCAGATAAATGTGACTATGTTCTTGGGAAATAATCTTCATCTCTCATAAAGAGAATTATTTAAATTTTTAAATTCCAATAATTCTTTAAGGAATTTTAAGTAGAAAATAGAGTAAATGAAGAAAGAATCAGGAAACTAACACTCATTAAATAGGAAAGTGTAAGACATGTTAAGGATGAAACAGATTTAAACTGGAAAGTAGTCTTCAAAAAGTCTGATTTTGGTCAATACCTATGCATTGAAGTAGTCAATGAACACGTAAAATAGAAATAATAAAACAAAGGCTTACTGTTCACAAACAACAACCAAATAAAATAACACTAGCCCAAGTAGCGTTTTCAGTGAAGTACGACAATAAATAGTTCTTATTTTGCCACTAGATGGCTACGGTTTAATTTTATTCGCGAATAGTGTAAGTCAGGTTTCTAGTTACTGCATTCTTCAAAAAAATTAAGGTGAAATGATACCCCAGCGCTCGAAATTCAAAATTAGTATAATGGTTTTTCATTTTTTATTTAAAATTGTGTAATGTAATAAGATTTCTTCGTATACACAAATAAAAAGGGAAAAATTTGCCATGAAAACAAAATAGTTTCAATAATATTTGTATGTATTTATTCACCCAAAATAATATTTTAAATATTATTTTTAATATATCTCCAGTTCAAAACCTACAATTTTGATTAAATTTGTACTAAATATTTATAAGAGGGTAAGGAATAAAATATGTGAAAATTAAGAAAAATGATTTTAGAAAACAATTTTAAAAATTCAAAAAATCTACTTTTTTTATACATTTTAATGTTTTCCTTCTATACTAACCCTACAATTTTGTTCATACTTTAATATGTTTTTAAGAATATTATTATACATAACATATAAAAAAAATCAAAAATTAAATTTCGGGAACATACTTAAAAAAAATAAAATGTTTAATTTTATTTATTTTCTCAAGTCTGTGAAGTTCTATTCTTAAAATTTGTTTAGTATTACGTACTGTACACATTTCTGTATTTCTTAGGTAAGTATTTTAAATATTTATCGTTTAATATAGAAGATATTGATAATTAAAACACATTCGGTAAGTTTTTTCGTCAAATATCAGGAAGTGGCGCTATGAGTAGACCTAGCGGTGCATAGATGAACTATAATGAAATCGGTGACTCCATGGAAAATAGAAAAATTGAAGTGAATAACAAGTACATACGTTTAATTTAGTTTTATATATTAAATTTATACGCCGATATTTTAACTTAAAAATTAGAAGTAGGTAATTTTTTTAGAAATTTCCAAAGAAATTACGTTCTATAGGTACGCACTAGTATTGTTAGTGTTACTATGAATACATAAAAATTATAAATAGTTCCCAATAATTATATTTTCATTAAAATGTAAAATTTTATTAATTATTAAATTCAAATTGTAGGTATAGGCTCGTATATGCTTACTTCGTGTTTGTGAAAAATGTGTACAGCAAGTATATACGGAGTGTCTACTTTTTTCCCGAATATCGGAAATTCAATGTTAAAATTTTAATTTGGCGATATCGCTTTACCTATCAATTTTATAAAAATTGTGTAATGAAGAAAAATGTTTTTTATTATCAAAGTGCGTTGAAAAATAAGACAATAATATATGTTTGATGTTTCTGACATATATTTCATTTGATATTATTATTATTATTATTAATATTAGAATTTGTGATTAATTTTTTACTTCTAGATTAAATCTTCCTATTATTCTAATAATAATAAAATTTAAAAAATGTCAGATATGTCAGAAACAACAAACATTTGTATATTATGTTATTAGGAGAAGAAAGCGGTCTTTTTGTGTTGAATTTAGCTATTGCGGCCGAGGCGCTAGCTAAGGTCAGGCAAGCTCAAGGTTAGTATATAGAAAGGTTGCCTCCTTAGACCAGGAATAGAGGGGGAGACAAGGCATAGTCACGCGTATATTTCCAAATCATCTGAGCCATTTTGAACCTTATTGAAATGTCAAAATCAGCCGCAAAAGGCTAGTCGACCAATTAAATACTGTTATGTTACAGTTGGCCAAATCTAAATAAATACTTTATTATCCATAACTACAAATTATCTTGATTTTGTTTTATAAAACTAAAATAAATACGAAAGAATATTAATAAAGAAAAACGTAATGTAAATAACGGACAAGTTAAAACGGTAGGTGACGCTTGTTGACATTGAAAACTTATTCGTTCGACTGCACACGTATGTAACACATTTGGCCGACTAGCCTTTTGCGGCTGATTCTGACAGTTCAATAAGGTCGAAAATCGCTAGGATGATTTGGAAAGTCGTCTTATGGCGAAATACATAGCATGCCCTGTCTCCCCCTCTATTCCTGGTCTAAGGTTGCCTCATTGAAAAAGTTACAAGAGTGCAAGCGCCGAATGTGACGTCAGTGGATGACCCGTTCTACCGCGATAATGTAGTAATATACGGGAATCTAATCAAATTAATTGCTTTGATAGACTAAAATAAAATATTTCAATTAAAAGGAATAATGAAATAATAAATAGTATTAATATCTATATAAATATACAGGAAAAAAACTATTACAAAAGTACATTTTCTTTATTGTCTATATAAAAAACAAAAATATTTCAAAAAATAATTTGTAATTTTCTTCATTTTTTTTTGTAGATTTAGAATGGTCATTATAATTTTTTCGCTTTTTTATATTTTCTTGTTCTTGTAAATTATTTAAATATTTTATTCTAATGAACAATCTTTGTCTTAAAAATGCTTTAACTACTTCTTCAGGAGCTAAATCAGGATATGTTTTCAAAATTATATTTGTTAAAGTTTCTGTTATTCTTGCTTCTTTTATAAATGATTCACCATGAAATTTTTGAAAATATTTTTCAAAAATTTTAACAGATTTTTTAAAATTAGCACTCGATTCTATTAAACCTCCATAAGACAAGTGTGATATCCAGGTAGGTAAATTGTAATTATTATGATCGGTATGCAATAAATAGGTGTGCGTTCCTAATTCTGGATACTTATTTTTAAATTTTTTAGCTATCCAACCAGAATTCAAATGACAAGCTGAGTGAAATTTGTTACATTAACGTAAATATTGATGGACTTTCCCTTACAAAAAGTTCTAGAAGTCAATTCTGGCCAATACTAGCGTATGTTACTGATGAATCAGTCTCAAATAAACCTTTCATAATTGGTCTTTATCAAGGCATAAGTAAACCCACCAGTATTAAAGAATTTTTGGAACCATTTGTAAATGATTATTTGCATGTATCGACTGTTGGTGTAACTATTAGAGATTTGCAAATAAAAATAAAAAGCATTATTTGTGACGCGCCAGCGAAGTCATTTGTATTAGGAGTAAAAAAACACAACGGTTATTTTGGTTGTCATAAATGTACCCAAGAAGGAAATGATGTCAGCGGAAGAGTAACATTTCAAGATATTAATTCTAAATTAAGAACTGATGAGTTTTTAAAGAAATCACAGATTGAATATCATAAAGAGGATACACCATCAGTAAAATTAAATATTGGTCTAGTATCTCATATTCCACTTGATTATATGCATTTGATTTGTTTGATGTTTATATCCATTTTCTATGCCCAGATGACAATAATATTCGGAAGAAAGCGGCACAATATTATTTTTAAAATTGGTGCACAACAATGATCTCGAATCCCGTGGTAGTTCATCTTCATGTTCCGGTTTTAAAATATTCAATAAATCCGTTAATGCCTTTTGTGTAATATTATGATGAACTGCCCAATTTGCTAATTTTTAATTTAATGTTAAATTTGGTATCTGTTGCAAATTTGGAAATTGAGACTCAGAGTTTACGAAATTTGAGCTTTCGTTTCTTACAGTCTCAAATGAAAAATTTTGTTGTGGACCGGAGGAATCATATTCGCTTACAACTTCCCTTGAGCATATGTTACTAGTATTTATTGGTTTGTCATTAATAATACTGTCGATATTTTTCGATATTTTTTTAGTGTTACACTTCAACACGATTTCTTGCTTCACTAAACGACGAAAATGTCGTTTAGATACTGATCCTATTTGGTTTTTTCTCCGGATTGTGACCTTTTTTACATTAAATGTATTATAAACTTATATTATTATATCAAGTTTGCAATAGGCAATACTTACTGATTTTTTCGACAAGGCATCTTCAGAAGTTCCTGGAGGTGGAGGTTGCTTCGATGAACTCGACATCTAAAATTAATACCAATTGGAAATTAATAAACAAAATCAATCAATTAATTAATTAATTATTAGTTTTGTTCACATTTTTATTTAAACATTGATCAAAACAAGATTTTGTAACTAACATGAAAACTGATCAAAATATGCAACAAGTGTGTTTTTAACTAGGTTATGTACATAAGTTATTCTCATTTAACAAATGACATGAATAACAGAACACAAACATGTAAAAATAAAAATCATTTAACCTACCCTTTTTGTTATATATACGTACACACAATATAAAACACTTTACTATTGCGTATTTACTTCTATTGCACAACAAACTACACCTGTGGTGGAACTCTGCTCTCTAGCGTAGCGATAGTATGACGTAAAAGTGACGTAGAATTGCGATTTTGGTACTCTACTAGATCTTTTCCATCGCTTCAATTCGTTCCCCTTACCCCTGCGAAAGCGACAGTTTCGAAGCGAGCGCAATGTGCTCTATCCTTTACAAAGTAATGCGAATATGCATTAGTCAGACAGAGAAGGGATGTAGCACATGTACGGACAACCCGGCATTTCAAAACAAGTAGGGTGAGTGTTTCATAGAATTTAGAATTGTCAAGGTGTGAAAGTACATTTAAATAATAACTGTAAGGTACAAAAACAAATTTAATTATGTATATAATGTTATTAATTGTTTATCGTGTGTTAGCTAGAGAAATAAAGGTTATATTTATGTAAACAAAACATTTGGCCACCATTTGGCGCTAAGCATAAACGGGTATACATTTTTACAACAAATATTTAAAAGTAAAATGATATAAAAAATATAGTCCGGTAATGGATTAAAAAATATAATTACTTTACAAATTGATATATTTTGGAAATATGCTAGTAAAACCATAAAATATCAATATTTTAAATAATGTTATAGTAGATATTTTTATTTGTATATTTATTTATTTATTTATTTAGATGAAAGTGAACAGACATTTAAGACTTGTAATGATGGACTTCATAGAACAACACCCGCAGATAGCAACGGGAAAATTTGAGGGTATAAATGGAAGACAAAAATTTGCTTGGCGAATATTTTCTTGTCTTTGTTCATCCTGTACTTCTTCATACAACATAATTCGAGCAGGCAACATCTATATAAATAATTATATATTTTTACTTTACTAAGAAATAAACTATTTACCTTGACATAAAAATAGATATAACCTAAATATTATTTATTTGTTGCCATTGACACTTATCTCACTAAAAATGTCAGCGATAACTTCAAACTAACGGGAAAAATCCCTAAAAGTGATTCAGTGAGTTTGTATTTATCGTATTATATCGAAAATACACAGTGGATTGCGACTGTTGAGTAGAGGGAAGCATATCACAATCTATACTTCTCATAGCTTATACTCTGCACGAATCATACTTGTCACAAGTCATACTCAGCTCGGGTTCTCTCGGCAAAGTTCGATTTACACTGGGAAAAAATACATATGCAGTAGAAAGATAGGTTCAACATTAGGAGAATAGATGTCTCTCTAGTTTATTAAAATAAAATTTATCTAGCGATCTGTCAGATATTAAAAAAATATTATATTTTAAATACTTTTAGAATTAAATAAAGATGTAATATAGTATTGTCATAAATAAAATGGTAAGACAGGCAAATACTTGTAGTATCTACAAATATGGGACCAATTATCTTTTTTTAGGTTAAATGAACATACATATTGAAAAACTGATAAATACATATACAAAATACATGTTTATTTAAATTTTATCTTCAAGTATTCATATACCTTGCTGTAAGACT
Organism: Harpalus rubripes; assembly: GCA_963082715.1. Taxonomy (NCBI): domain Eukaryota; kingdom Metazoa; phylum Arthropoda; class Insecta; order Coleoptera; family Carabidae; genus Harpalus; species Harpalus rubripes. Next base: position 150,094 of record CAUJCB010000580.1, read on the forward strand.
GATATTAAACGTATGTATATACTGGTATCTAAAATAGTTCATATTTTACAATACAATAATAAATTTTTTCGGGAAAAAATAATTTGCTGACCAAAAAAAAGTACTGTTACATGGTTTGCTACGATCTTAATATTGTATATACAGCCAAAATAAATATATAAGTTTATGCTACCACCCATAAACCACCCCTACAACCCCTGACAGATAGACTTTACTTGGGTAACTATTACAATTATGTTTTAAATTCTGTGATTTAATTAATGCTACCAACTTTATATTACACATTCTTACCTCAGAAATAAATGTGATTATGCTACCACCCATAAACCACCCCTACAACCTCTGACAGATAGACTTTACTTGGGTAACTATTACAATTATGCTTTAAATTCTGTGATTTAATTAATGCTACCAACTTTATATTACACATTCTTACCTCAGTGATAAATGTGATTATGCTACCACCCATAAACCACCCCTACAACCCCTGACAGATAGACTTTACTTGGGTAACTATTACAATTATGCTTTAAATTCTGTGTTTTAATTAATGCTACCAACTTTATATTACACATGCTTACTTCAGTAATAAATGTGATTATGCTACCACCCATAAACCACCCCTACAACCCCTGACAGATAGACTTTACTTGGGTAACTATTACAATTATGCTTTAAATTGTGTGATTTAATTAATGCTACCAACTTTATATTACACATCCTTACCACAGTAATAAATGTGATTATGCTACCACCCATAAACCACCCCTACAACCCCTGACAGATAGACTTTACTTGGGTAACTATTACAATTATGCTTTAAATTCTGTGATTTAATTAATGCTACCAACTTTATATTACACATTCTTACCTCAGTAATAAATGTGATTATGCTACCACCCATAAACCACCCCTACAACCCCTGACAGATAGACTTTACTTGGGTAACTATTACAATTATGTTTTAAATTCTGTGATTTAATTAATGCTACCAACTTTATATTACACATTCTTACCTCAGAAATAAATGTGATTATGCTACCACCCATAAACCACCCCTACAACCCCTGACAGATAGACTTTACTTGGGTAACTATTACAATTATGCTTTAAATTCTGTGATTTAATTAATGCTACGAACTTTATATTACACATGCTTACTTCAGTAATAAATGTGATTATGCTACCACCCATAAACCACCCCTACAACCCCTGACAGATAGACTTTACTTGGGTAACTATTACAATTATGCTTTAAATTCTGTGTTTTAATTAATGCTACCAACTTTATATTACACATGCTTACTTCAGTAATAAATGTGATTATGCTACCACCCATAAACCACCCCTACAACCCCTGACAGATAGACTTTACTTGTGTAACTATTACAATTATGTTTTAAATTCTGTGATTTAATTAATGCTACCAACTTTATATTACACATTCTTACCTTGGTAATAAATGTGATTATGCTACCACCCATAAACCACCCCTACAACCCCTGACAGATAGACTTTACTTGGGTAACTATTACAATTATGCTTTAAATTCTGTGATTTAATTAATGCTACGAACTTTATATTACACATGCTTACTTCAGTAATAAATGTGATTATGCTACCACCCATAAACCACCCCTACAACCCCTGACAGATAGACTTTACTTGGGTAACTATTACAATTATGCTTTAAATTCTGTGATTTAATTAATGCTACCAACTTTATATTACACATTCTTACCTCAGTAATAAATGTGATTATGCTACCACCCATAAACCACCCCTACAACCCCTGACAGATAGACTTTACTTGGGTAACTATTACAATTATGCTTTAAATTCTGTGATTTAATTAATGCTACCAACTTTATATTACACATTCTTACCTCAGTAATAAATGTGATTATGCTACCACCCATAAACCACCCCTACAACCTCTGACAGATAGACTTTACTTGGGTAACTATTACAATTATGTTTTAAATTCTGTGATTTAATTAATGCTACCAACTTTATATTACACATTCTTACCTCAGTAATAAATGTGATTATGCTACCACCCATAAACCACCCGTACAACCCCTGACAGATAGACTTTACTTGGGTAACTATTACAATTATGCTTTAAATTCTGTGATCTAATTAATGCTAGCAGCTTTATATTACACATGCTTACTTCAGTAATAGATGTGATTATGCTACCACCCATAAACCACCCCTACAACCCCTGACAGATAGCCTTTACTTGGGTAACTATTACAATTATGTTTTAAATTCTGTGATTTAATTAATGCTACCAACTTTATATTACACATTCTTACCTCAGTAATAAATGTAATTATGCTATCACCCACAAACCACCCCTACAACCCCTGACAGATAGACTTTACTTGGGTAACTATTACAA